>PVKS010014433.1:0-48384 GCA_004027875.1 Aplodontia rufa | reverse complement strand
GGGGGCAGAGGACAAACAGCCAAGAACTAGTATGGCTGCCTTCTGATGGTTAGGGGGTCACAGCTCTGTTCACCCTCTCCCCTGACCTTACCTCTTCATGAGGTCCAGGTGGCAGCCTGCAATCAAAGGGCTGGGGTCACATTTCATCTGTGTGGGAAGACTCTGCAGAGTTAGAGCAGGGACAGATACGTAACCAATTACAGGAAGTACAGACTTAGGATCAGTAGTCTAACCCAGAGGTCAGCAAACTGGCCGCTGCCTGCCATGAATAGTTGTGTTGGAATCTCAGTCTACACTCGAGATCACCATAGGTTCCCGTGCAGTAGAGAAGTTACTTTGAAACAGGGTCTCGCAAAGTTGCTAAGGACCTTGCTAAGTTACTGAAATTGGCCTCCAACTTGGGATCCTCCTGCCCCCTCCCAAGACACTGGGATTACAAGCATGTATCACCTTGCCTGGCAAAAGAAAAAAATTCGTGAACCATTAATCCTTTAGTGGACATTTGGGTTTCTTCTATGTTTTTTTCTAATTAAAAATAGAAGGGCATTTATCATCCTCCCCAATAAAACACTCTCTATGTATAGGATAATTTTTTCTGATGGTTCCCAGAAGTTGAATTATTGGGTCAAAAGTTCTGAACATTTTTAAGGCTTATGCTAAAAGCTGCCAAATTGCTTTCTACAAAGCTTGTACCAGTTTACACTCATCATCGGTGCTAAGAGCCCAGTTCACTGTGCCCTTCCCCCAAATCAGGTATGTTTCAAGTACCATACTAATTCCGATAAGCCAATTATCAGTATTGCATTAGTAGCTTTTTTTGTACCACGCATTGAACGCAGGGACATGTAACCACTGAGCCTCATCCCCAGCCCTTTTTATATTTTGAGACAAGGTCTCACTAAGTTGCTTAGGGACTTAAGTTGTTGAGGCTGGTTTTGAACGTGTGATCCTCCTGCCTCTGCCTCCCCAGTCTGTGGGATTACAGGTTCGCACCACTGTGCCCAGCACATTAGTAACTCTTCATGATGTTAGCTGAGTTTTTGAAAATCTATTTGAGATCATATTTATACATTGATATATACTAAATATATATTTAATATTCATATATCCATTATAAACATGCATTAATTACCATAATATGTAACTTAATAAATCATTAATTTACATTAATATTGATTATATTAATATTAACTAATGAATAATCCCGCAAAAAGTATCTACCAACCCCTTAATCTGACAGTGTAGTAAAAAATGCTTTGAAATTTCACTGTTTTAGTACATAACCATTTTTATCCAGCAAAAAGGAAGCTATTAAAAATCTGGATCTTATTGTGTGCATCTATGACTATGTGACAACAAATCCTATCATTATGTACAACTATAATGCACTTAAAAATAAAACATCTGGATCTTTGCCCCAAGAACATTGGGAATTCATCCCATGTGCCTTGATTTGTGTGAGCAGTGTGAAATACAACTTGTATCTAAATCCCAGGACTCAGCAAACGCTGGAGACATTAATGGGACAGTGATGCTCCGCAGGTCCCAAAGCTGCCAGCGCAGTTGGTTTTTGGTGATGACTCTGCTCAAAGTGGGCCAGCAGGGAAGCAGTGTGGATTGATCGCCGCTCGTTGCTAATAGCTCCACAATGTTCCAGCGCCCGTATGTAAATGTAAATCTTCACAGTGGACAAAGCAGGATCCAAGAAGGGTGACCAGGCTGGGACCACAATAAAATAAGTGGACAGCTTTGCAGGACTTGCAGCAACGCTGAGGGCAGCCTAAAGATTGGAAGTGTGCGGCAGACTTCACAGAGCCCCTTATGTCTGAAAAGTGAAGGGCACCTTGGGGGAGAAGCAGGGGGATGGTGAGAATCCACCACCAGGGTTCCCTTAAGGCAAGGAACGGATTCTGCTATCAACTCATTGTGCTCTTGTTCCTGGAATCTTGTTTAATTTGGGAAAAGATTCAGGATTACTGCAAGGTAGCTTAGTTTAAGAACAGCTGCAGCTGTATGATATAAATGATCCAAAAACGTGCATATGAGAACATGAGGGTGACGCGTGACTGGCCCATTTCACTTCGCAGGTGCAGAATCTTAGCACCCAACAGGATTGTTTTCCATTCGTAGAATGGGATCTGTATAATCTGAAAAACTAACAAGAAGAGAAAAAAACCTCCAGGGTTATCGTACCCAAATGCTGGTGCCGGTGCAATAGCTAACATGAAGCTATAATACTGTTCAGAAACAGAAGAGTCGGTGCCTTCCACTCAGAAACATTTATTCAGTGAAAATTTTATTAATTTTTTATGTGATTTTTGTTGCTCTGACACTTCGCTATGTACGTGGTACCGGAGTTCAAACCAGCATACTTGCACATGCCAGGCAAGTGCTGTAACTGCTGAGCCACCGCTCCAGCCCAAAACTTACTGTATTTTAAAAAGAAATATGGGAGAGAATTTAACAGATATAGTGGGGGAAATTGGCTATTGATTTGGAAAGAAAGTAAAATTAGATTCCCTATTTTAGTTCCCTGTACTTATGAAAAATTGATCCTTATTGACCTAAACTAAAAAGCTAAACTAATAGTTGTGGAAGAAAATATAGAACCATATACGTGTGACTTTATTCAGTCGTGGTACTAGGAATGGAACCCAGTGTTTCATGCGTGGTAAACAGGCTCTGAACCACCGAGCTACAACCCCAACCCTGTGACTTTTTTACTTAAAAAGCACAAAACCCATCAAGTAAACAGTGACCACCTCCACCTTGAAAATACCAGTAGGAGGAATAAGACATCAATAGGAAAATAAAAAGGCAGGATATGAGGGAACGCATTTGCCACCTATATTTGGCCAGTGATTAACATCTGGAACACAAGTCTTTCAACAAGAAGACGACACTGTTGGCGCAGTGTTGCTCACCTGTAATCCCAGCAACTCAGGAGACCAAGGCAGGAGGAACACAAGTTCGAGGCCAGCCTCAGCAACTAAGCAAGTCCTCAACAATTTAGCATGATCTGTCTCAAAAAGGGCCAGGGATGTAGCTCAGTGGTAGAACCCCTAGTATCTCGAAAAAAAAAAAAAAAAACACTCTGCAGGGGGTTATTGTGGGCAAAGGCCATGGACAGACAATAACTGAAGAAGGCAAACATGGGGGCAGCACCATATGAAGCCCCACATGACTCAGGGTAATGGACCGGAAAAGGACAAGTGAGGTCATCTCCAACCAGGAGGTTGGCAAACCTTTCACAATTGTTGATAGCACAGATTGGCAAGAGGATCTAAAATATAAACATGGGGAGTGGTACACACCTGTAATCCCAGCTGCTCGGGAGGCTGAGGCAGGAGGATCACAAGTTCAAAGCCAGCCTCAGCAACTTAGCAAGACCCTGTCTCAAAAATAAAAAGGGCTGGGGATGTGGTTCAGTGGTGAAGCACCCCTGGGTTCAATCCCTGGTACCAAAAAAAAAGAAAGTTCTCTTTTTCCTATTTAAAAAAAAAAATGAAATGATGACTTCCAATAGGGTACCTCCTATTTCACTTATGAAGTGAGATTTTAACTGCATCCCCATCAAGAGCGAATAGACAGTACAGACTGCAGCGCTCCTTGTAGGCATTAGGGTATTTTACCCGTAGCTACTTCTCCTCTGTACTGTACACTGTAACATTTTTTTCCTTCTGCCCGAAACACCAAGTGACCAGTAATTTCAATTGATCCTATTTCCAAATCAGATTTTTTCCTTTGAGCATGTAGCTTCCTGCTTTGAAATAATTTTAGACTTAGAAAAAGCTATGATAGCAATGCAGAGCCTCTCACCTGGTCTCCCCTCCTGCCAGCGCCCCCCACAACCACAGAACACCACCAAAACCAGGAGCCCCGGGCTCCAGCGTGGTGGGTGCGTCTGACACCCCCGTCTTTGTCAGTTTTCCTGTTAAAGTTCCTTTTTGCCCTGGGATCTAACTCAGAATCCCAGACTTTCAGGCTTCCTTCGTCTTTCCTGAACTTGACCCTTTTAAAGAGCATTGACCAGGTGCTTTAGAACGATCCTCACTTGGGGCTCTCTGGGGTTTTCCCACAGGTACAAGATGCATGTGGCTTCCAGAGTCACCTCCAGAGCTGCCAGAATCAAACGTCCCCCTACTGTGAACTCTGGTCCCTTGGCAGTCTCTAGGGTCCCTGCCCTGAAAAGCCCCCTTTCTGGGGCTCTTTTACCCTTGCCTGCTGCCGTGGTTCCTGTGTTTGCAGAAGGGTGCTTTTCAAATCCCATCCCTCCTTTCACGCTTACGAACTGGAATCCTGCTTCCTCCCCACTGATCGGGTCACCCGTGGACTTGTGCGGTATGTTGCTCTCTCTCCTTGGTTGCTCAGATTATTGCAGCCTTGATGGCAGGGAGCCCTCCACGTTGGCTCCTGGGCCTTCTCCGCACATCCAGGTCATTTCTGAAGCCCTTCTTCCTTCCTGGCATCGCAAGCTGTTTCCAGCTCACCTTGCGTATTTCCCGCTCCAGCCCTGAAATTGGCAATTCCCTAAAGGAGCCCTGGTTCCGTTTATCAGAAAATAGAAGCCAGCCTCCGGGCATGGGCCACGGCCTCCAGTGTCTGGACTCCCTCCAGCGCCGCTTCTCTCTGCGTCCCTCTGCCGCCCCCTGCAGACTAGCCTCATGCTTCTCCTGGATGATTGTCTCTCTCCTCCCACTTCCCCGGCTTGCCTTCTTCCAGTTCAGCCTCCAAGCCGCAGAAACAGAATGTGAAAACATGCTCTTGGCTGTATCATGCCTTAGCATAAAACTTAGGGAGAGGGGCTGGAGCAGTGGCTGTTCACGGCGCCTGCCTGGCCTGTGCAAGGACGCAGGTTCGAACCCCAGCACCACGTACACAACGAAGTGCCAGAGCAACAAAGGCCACGTGAAAACTAAATAAAATTGATTCTCTCTTTCTGTCACTGCCCCTCTCTCTTAAAAAAAAAAAAAAGTGGGGGAGAGAGAAAGAATCAATTTTATTTATGTATTTCATCTGGTTTTTGTTTCCCCAATACTTAGTTGTGTACGTGGTGCTGGGGTTTGAACCTGGGTCCTCACACATGCCAGACAAACTCTACCGCTGAGCCACAGCTCCAGCCCCTGCATAAAGGTTTTGATGCCTGCCACAGGCCGGCAAGGGCCACATGGTAAACAGGCTCGCAGGCCATTCAACTCTTCTTTAGCACGAAAACAGCCAGAGACAGTTTGCAAGCAAATGGCTGGCTGTCCAGGAAGGCTGCCCCTGCTGCGGGTGTGACTCGGTGGCAGAGAGCTTGGCCAGCTTGAGTGAGGCCTGGGTTACATGTCGCATGGGGTGGGGGACGTTACAAAAACAGGTGGCTGGCCAGGTTTGTAATAGATTATCGGTCCCTGTCTTGGTGGATGGTTCTCATAAACATCAAAGGCCACTTAGCTCCTTCAGGAAGTGCTCTCCGGGCAGCAGCCACCGTTACCTTTTACAGACAGCTCCAAGAAGCTACCTCTAACCCCATCCCCGCCAGCAACTGCCTCCAGCCAGCCTCTCCTCTGCCTACCAGATTTCTAACGAGTCTGACCTGGATCCCACACATGTGGGATGTGTGGAAACTGTCCAGATGGCACCGGACAGAGCAGCCCAGAGACCTCTGAGTCCCCTGGGCTAAATTCCCCCAGCCCATGCTGCCTGTGCCCTGCTCTTTCTCCCGCATTCTTCTCTCTTCCAGCCTGCCCACCTGTTCCACCCCAGGACTTCTGCACATGCTGCTGAATTTGCTTGGAATCCTTTCTTCTTCACTAAATAGCTTTTCCTCTCTTAGAAAGTGGAGACCATTCTCTTAGGCCTTCCCTAACACTTTCGTTCTAAATAGACTCCCATTTTATTAGGATCTATCTTTAAAATTTTACTAGTCCTCCAGGCTGAACTTGAATTTGCAGTTCGCCTGCCCCAGCCTCCCAATTGGCTGGGATTATAGGCATGTGCCACCCTGCCCAGCTCATCTCTACTTCTTTTTAAAGAGGGAATGACACTGGGACAAAGAATCAGTTTTATTTAGTTTTTCGTGTGGCTTTCGTTGCTCCGATACTTTGTTGTGTTTGTGGTGCTGGGAGTCAAACCTGTGTCCTCGTCGTGCCAGGCAAGCACTGAGCCACCACTCCAGCCCTCATCTCCACATCTTAAAGCTAGGGGACTCACTTGTTCCCTGTCACTTCTCCAGGATTTTCCCAATACCTGGCAAATGGAGGTTGTTCCAAATATTTATTTAATGAGTGTGGCACACTTGGGTGATGTGTCACTTGGCTGCTTGCTATGAGATGAATTGACTGCTTGATTGATAGACAGTCTACTTCCTGTATCATAGGTGCCGTTTTAGAGTAGGGGCTAGCACTCTCTCTATCATAACTGTGTATGCATAACCCCTCGAATAGTGGTTAGAACATAGTAGATTTATGGTATATATTTTTCAAATAAGCAAAGGAATGCACCTCACACATTACGAAAGCCTCATTATGGGGCTGGGGTGTAGCTAGCAGTGAGCACTTGCCTAGCATGTACAAGGCCTTGCCTGGATTTGAGCCCCAGCACCCCAAAAACAAAACAACAGGCTCTTTGTAGATATTGGGTACTAGATAACCATGGGAATTGGGTGAAATTACAGAACAACAACAAAAAAAAAACCCTCTTTTTACTAAGTAATTTCTGATGTCTACTCAGTGTCCAGACCCCCCCATTTCCAGGTGGCAGCCCACCTGAGGTGGGACCTCTGGATGTGCAAGGTCCCTTCTGAGGCTGGTCGCAGCTGTCAGTTCTTTGTCTCACCTTAAGATGTCACTAAGTGCCTTGAGCTGTGACTCCCGCTGGCTGCCCTCAAGGGAGCTGGGAGGTCAGGATGGGAGGGCGGAAATGACCTGTGTTACTGTCCAATCTCCCACTTCCTCCAGCGCCTGGCAGACAAGGTGACAAGATGCATGTGCTCCGCCCAGCTTTACAACCCTTCATCAGCACACCTGACTGTCCAGGGCTCTGGAACTTTGTTTTCTTCTAGAGCCAAACCTGAATAAATCGGGCCAAAGCAGATGGAGCCCATCGCATCATGACAACCCCGCGTCGCAGGCTCAGCACTGTCCTTGGGGCTCTCGGAGGAACTCTAGAAGTGTCCCACAATATTTCTGCTCCCAAGGAGTAGTTGGGGGAGGGAGGGGAGATGCACAGGCAAGAAATTTAAAAGCAGTTCAGGAAGCGTTTTCTGGATTGGATCCCAGAGAAGAAAAAAAAGAACATACGTGAAGAACCTGGAGAAGTTCACATGAAGCCCCTGGTTGGGTCGAAGTGTACCAATGTTATTAGTTTTAACAAAATTACTGTGGTTATGGAAGAGGCCAACATCAGGAGAAGCTGGGCGTAGCAATCTGAGAATTCTCTTGCTGTTTGCTATACTGCTGGAAATCTCAAGGTCCAAAATTAAAAGTTTGAAAGTTTATGAGATGATGTGCCATGGGATCCAGAGGAGGAGCCCAGATCCCTACCGTCAAACGGACCTGGGAATGAATCCACCACTTGCCAGCTTGGGGCAAGTGACTGACCCTCGCAGGGCCCCAGTTTTCTTACTCTAGAACCATGCCCACCTCATGCGATTACCCTGCAGCTCCAGGAGATAACACACGAATGCTCCCTGCACCCGTGAATTCTCAGTTCTCCTAGCTCCTCCCTGTTTGGTTTTTTCTGTTATGTGTCTGTGCGCATTTTGGGGTTTTTTGTTTTTGTTTCTGTTTTTAAAACAAGAAACAATGAGCTGGGTTTAAAGATTTGGAAAAGGAGAGAGGTAAGCTTTGTCTTTGGAGTTGGCTAGGGTTCAAATTAGGGAAACAGAGAACTGGACAAGAAGACAGCCTGAAGCCAGGTGAGGTGGTGCACACCTGTGATCCCAGCAGCTTGGGAGACTAAGGCAGGAGGATCACAAGTTCAAAGCCAGCTTCAGCAACTAAGCTAGGCCCTAAGCAATTTAGCAAGATCCTAGCACAAAATAAAAAATAAAGGGCTGGAGCAGTGGCTCAGTGGTTAAAACGCTTGCCTGGCTTGTGTGAGGATGTGAGTTTGAATCCCAGCACCACGTACACAACAAAGTGTCAGAGCAACAAAAGGCATGTGACAGACTAAATAAAGTTGATTCTCTCTTTCTCTCTCTCTCTTTAAAAATAAGTAAATAAAAAAGAGTCAGTGGTAAAGTGCCCTTAGTTACAATCCCTGGAACCAAAAAAAAAAAAAAAAGTGATTATGAGGGTCTAGGAGTACAACTCAGAGGGAGAGCGTGTGCTTAGCATGCATGAGGCCCTGAGTTCTGTCCACAGCACCTAATAACAATAGCAATAATAATAATAATAATTGTAAGAATTTTTTTTAATTTAAAAAAAATTGTAAGAGTAACTCCATTCTGATCAAAGGAATTTGTAAATTTTCTTGCTAAAAAGTCTAATAGAGTGATCAATAAACAACTTCAAATTATTACATTAACATAAAATCCTATATGGGAAGTGGAATCAAGTTTAAGAAGAAAAATTTTAAATATAAAATAAAATTTCAGCTATTAGAAAGCAGCTTGTTGTTGTGGCTGGAGCGGAGGCTCGGCAGTTACAGCACTTACCTGGCATGCACAGGACCCAGGTCTGAACCCCAGCACCTCGTACACAATGAAGTGTTGGCAGAGCAACGAAAGACACATGAAAAACTAAATAAAGTGGATTCTCTCTCTTTTGTTCTCCCTTTCTCTTAGAAAGAAAGAAAGAAAGAAACAGCTTGTTCACGTTTAAATGGATGATGGAGATTCAGGATGCATTATATCTAGATTACTTTGGATCCATTTAAAGCAATGATATATTTTCAATATCTTAGAATCCTTTCTAGTCATTTAAGTATATGAAAATATTTTAGATATCAGCTTTAAAACACATAAGGAATTACCTATTTATAAAGAAATTATTTTAGAGGTATACAACAAGTGTTAGATCAGTGCTCTAGCAGGCCACACGTGCATTTCCAGGGAGCCGTTGTTTTCTGAACAGGTCACAGATGCCTGTAACCCAGAGAAAGGAAATGGAGCCTGGAGCCTGAGGCCCAGTTCTGATCAAGTCTCCTTCCCACCATCCCTTAGGACCAACTTGGATTATTCCCACAATGCAAGGTTGGTTTAATACTTGCAAGTTGATCCGTTTAATTCCCCATTCAGACCCAGGGTCGCAGACATCTGCCCTTGGCCATTATATGCACACAGGACAAATAAACATCTCCTTCCTTTACTCCCCTGTAACCTGTTTTCCCGTATAGAATGTGGTAGTGGAAAGTGAAACACATGTGTACCCTGAAAAAGTACCTTGTAAAAAATGACAGACACAGGCTGGAGCGGTGGCTCAGCAGTTGGAGCACTTAACTGATGTGTGCAAGGACCTGGGTTTGAACACCAGCACCACATGCACAACTAAGTGTTGGAGAATCAAAAAAAGGATGAAAAAATAAACTGATTCTCTCATTCTCTCTCTGCCTCCCTCCCTCTCTTTAAAAAAAAAAGGCAAATCCTCCCTCCCTGAATGCTTGATCTTACACAGTATCCTTCTTTTTTTTTTTTTTAAAGAGAGAGGGACAGTGAGAGAGAGAAAGAAACAGCTTTATTTCGTTTTTCACATGGCCTTAGCCGCTCCAACACTCAGTTGTGTACGTGGTGCTGGGGTTTGAACCTGGGTCCTCCTGCTTGCCAGGCAAGCGCCAAAACTGCTGAGCCACCGCTCCAGCCCCTATGCAGTATCCTTCTGCACGTGGTTCCCAGTCACGGTCACTATCGCCCTCTATTGGCGCTCAGTGGAGTTGTTACAATTTTGGGGCTACTTGGGAGTCGGGTTCAGATGGTACCAAGTTCAGAGAGTACACATTCACAACTAGAGAAGCTTCGGAGCTGTGTGTGCGTACTATGGACACAAAATTATTCATAAACACATAAAGCAACAAAGTCTTTGATTAGGCAACATTTTTATCCCAGAATACAAAATCTTTCTGGGCTGATCCTTTTTCTTTAGTAATCCCAGTCACTTGTCATGAATGCCTTGGACCTCTGCTTCCATTCATTCACTCTCAGACCTCCAACCTGCTGGTTGGTAATTTTTCAAAATCAGGAAAGAGATGCATCTTCCTGTATTACTTGCAGAAGTTATATGAAGGCAAAGAGAAAGAGTCCATGGTTCTTCCCACAGAAAATCTCAACTCCCTTACAACTAGAAGCGAATGGAGAGGGAAAGGGGGAAGCAGGTAGAAGGAAGGGGGAAGAGGAGGAGGGAAGGAGAATTGGGTGGAAGGCAGGGAAGAGAAGCAGAGGGGAGTGGTTTTTTTATTAAGAAATTTATTTGTGGGGCTGGAGCAGTGGCTCAGAGGTTTTGGCGATTGCCTGGCAAGCACGAGGACCCAGGTTCAAACCCCAGCACCACGTACACAACTAAGTGTTGGAGCAACTAAGGCCATGTGAAAAACTAAATGAAGTTGTTTCTCTCTTTCTCTGTCTCTCTCACTGTCCCTCTCTCTTTAAAAAAAGAAAAAAGAAAAAGAAAGAAAGAAAGAAATTTATTTGTGGGCTGGAGCGGTGGCTCTGTGGTTACGGCACTTGCCTGGCATGCGCAAGTACACGGGTTCAAACCCCAACGACCCACATACACAACTAAGTGTCAGAACAACAAAAGCCATGTGAAAAACTCAATAAAAATTGGTTCTCTCTGTCTCTCTCTGTCTCTGTCTCTCTCTCTGTCCTTCTCTCTTAAAAAAAAGAAAAAGAAATTTATTTGTTGAATAATCAAATATGCTTCCAACAAAACAATATACTTATAGAGGGAAGTGTTTTGAAGGAACCCAGGGAAGGGGAGGGGGACTTCCCTCTGGTGACTGTCCTTCACAGTGAAAGGAAAGACCAGAGACGCTGTCCCCACTTCCTAAGAGGGAGCCTTGGTGAACTGGGAGCTTCTGGCTCTCTCTCCTGAAGCACGATGGCAGAGGACACCACACTGAGGAAGTGTTCTAGAATGCTCTCTGCCAAATTTACCTGCAGTGCTTCAAAAATATGTATTTAATTACATTTCAAATTGACTTGCATTTCCCCGTGGAACTGGAGCCAGAAGGTCCAAATATTGTTCTTTGCTTTTGCTGATTACATAACAAAGGCCAAGGGGACTTTTTTTTCTAGAAAAGGTTTATTTTTAAAATTCAAGTGTGTGTGTGTGTGGGGGGGGGTGTTTGGAGATTTAACTCAGCAGCAGAGCACTAGTTCGGTCCTCAGTCCTGAAAAAAAAAATACATAAAACAAAATTCAAGTGCATATCTTTATCTTCCCTTAATTCATCACTGATCTATTTTGATGTCTATAAACCCAAAAGGTAGGAGAAGGGTCCCCTGTAACCAAACATAAACCCGTCCATGGAGGAGTTCAGGAGCTCTGAGCACACTGACTCCTCTTCCTTAAAGGCTGGGCCTGACCATTTAGGTCTTCAAGCCTTTGTCTCTTTGTTTGGGTCTTGGAATGCCAAAGATACCTTCTTTGTGTTTATAATTGTTTTAATTAGCCACCCAGCAGGGGTGCCTCTCCCTAGTGGGATTATGGGCAGCCCAGCGGGCAGTAGAACCCGTTAAAATAGGCGAGGACCTGTACCTTGCTTAATTTCTTTTGTCTGTGCCTCTCCCTCTCCTTCCCTGCCCCCCTTTCTCTTCCTTCCCCTCCCCACTTTTCATTCCTCTTTATTTCCATTTTCTTGTGTCTTTCTCCCCACCTTTGGGGTTTTTTTTTGTTTTTTGTTTTTTGTTTTTGGTAAGGGGACAATAAGTTTTGATGCCTCTGATCGTTTTTAAGAATCAAAATATGGAGCTGGAGCAGTAGCTCAGTGGTTGGAGCACTCGCCCGACACGCACCAGGACAAGGGTTCAAACCCCAGCACCACATGCGCAACTAAGTGTCCAAGAAACAAAGGCCAGATGAAAACAATAATCAATTTGATTCTCTCTTTGTCTCTCCCTTAAAAAAAAATCCCCACTCCCCCCCTTAAAAAAATCAAAGGATGGAAAAAACTGAACCATAGTTCCATCTCACAGAGGAAGAACAGTGGAGACGCGCTCGTCCGCTGCTCCGGCTAGCATTTCATAAGCGTGGAATGCGATCCATCCCCTGCAGTCACACAGTGATGTCAGTTGCTTGACTTTGTTGGGTAGAGTGAGGGGGAAAGTTAGCAAAAAGAAAAAAAAGCTGGTCTCAGTGGTTCACTGTGCGGCTTGTTCCCATCGACCGCAGCCTCCTTGTGGGTGGAAATCTGGAGTACCAATTATGATCAGATCTGATACCATATCCAGTGTGGGAGCCCCTTGGCCCGGGATGTTTGCACTTTTGAAAACTCTTGCATTGTTAAGATTGCACCCCAACACATACACATACACACTGAACTCCACGCCTCTGCTGCTTCGACCACAAAAACATTGCCTGACCCGGAGCATTTCCTAAGAATGACAGAAACACAGGGGGCTTGTTTTAGGCTCAGAACAATAGCCAGGGTCTCCCTCTATTTGTGAATCTATAAAGCTTGCTGACTGGAAGTTAGAAAGGGTGCTGGGACGCTGGTCCCCCTGCACACAGCATTTCTAAACCTAATCCTCCTGCTCTATCATGCAAATAGTCCAGTTTTATTTCTTTTGTTTTAAAGTCCCAAATAGCGTATTTGCATTTTAAATGATAGCTCAAGTTAGAAACAGTGGGGGCCTCTTCCCCCACTCCCTATACTTCATGTTTTTCTTTTTTTATTGTTTTTAAAGAGAGAGGGACAGTGAGAGACAGAGAAAGAGAATCAGTTTTATTTGGTTTTTCATCTGGTTTTCTTATTTCAACACTTAGCTGGGTATGTGGTGCTGGGGTTTGAACCTGGGTCCTCATACCTGCCAGGCCCACACTCTGACTGCTGAGCCACTGCTCCAGTCCCAATTCTGGGACTTTTTCAATAGTCAGCTTTGAATCTGTTCTCTATCAAACAATTTGACAAAAGAGGAGGGGGAAATTGTTTGGAGTTTGTACAAATGTGTAGTATCAAGGACCTTTAAAACCAATTACAGGGAGGCCAGAGCAGCGGCTCGGTGGATGGAGCACTTTTAAATGTACAACGGAGTATGTTGACTTGTACAGCAGGTCTCTAGAACTTATTCCTATTGATTATTAATTCCCCCATTTCCCCTCCCCCAGCTCCTGGCAATTGTATTTCATACTTGGATTCCAGAAACATGGCTGCTTTAGAGCTCATGTAGGTGTGTCTTTCTGGGACTAGCTTCTTTTACCTTAATGTCCTCAAGTTTCAGCTCTGTTACCATAGATTACGATATTTCCTTTTTAAAGTTGAATAATATTCCATCGTGTGCACAGACGATATTGTCTTTACCCATTCATCTGTTTATGAAAGCAGAACATTCTTTTAAGGCAGTGGAGAGTTCAAAGTTCAGCAATCTGAAAGACAAGCTTATATGAAAATTTCAGATGGAAATATTTCTTGTCACTTGGGAGATTCTTATTCCCTACAGATGTTGGTTGTGTATGTGTCCAGGGACTGAACCCAGGGGTGCTTAACCACTGAGCCACAACACCAGCCCTTTTTATATTTTATTTTGACACATGGTCTTGCTAAGTTGCTCAGGGCCTGAGTTGATGAGGCTGGCTTTGAACTTGTGATCCTCCTGCCTCAGCCTCCAGAGCTGCTGGGATCACAGGCGTGACCAGCGTGCCAGCGTGCCCAGCCCCACAGATGTTCTTGAGAGTCTGTATCCATATGTAGGTTTATGTACGTACACATCTACACCCCAAAGCCCCCGTTTATAAAATGATGAATTTGTATACGCATTCAAAAGAGGGGGAATCGAAGAGCCTTCCTTGTTGCTGGCTTATGTGTCCTCACCCTTGTCCCCTCTGTGTGGCGTATTTTGCTACCTCAATTTGTTTTGCATTCTTCCTCCAGATCTTGAAGCATGCCAGGACAAAGGTGAACCCCCAGAGACTCATTGAATTATTTTATACAGTAAATTTGTAATCAGAAAAGTAACGAAGAGGGGCTAGAGTGATTGCTCAGTGGTTACAGCGCTTGCCTGGCATGCACGAGAACCACGTACACAACAAAGGGTTGGAGCAATGAAGGCCACATGAAAAACTAAATAAAACTGATTCTTTCATTCTCTCACTGTCCCTCTATCTTTAAAAAAAAAAAAAAAAGTAACGAAGGAAATTTTTAGTTACTTTCAGAGGTAAAGTAAGCTTCATCAAATGACTGCCCATTGGCATAAAGAAACACCCTAGACAGACGTGGTGGTACACCCCTGTGATCCCAGCAACTCAGGAGGCTGAGACAGGAGGATGCCAAGTTCAAAGCCAGCCTCGCAATTTAGCAGGGCTCTCTGCAGCTTAATAGACCCTGTCTCAAAATAAAAAATAAAAAGGGCTGAGGATGTGGCTCAGTGGTTAAGTGCCCCTGGGTTCAATCCCCACTACCCTCCCTCAATTAAAAAAAAGAAAAGAAAAATACCCTGACAGTGCACTGGTCGAAATTCAGCATGGCACAATTTTCAGCTCCTTTTAAAACTTCCCTCTTCCTTGGGCTCAGTTTGAAGCAAGGAGAGGCTCATGTTCTTCAGAGCGTATTAGAGACCGCTGAGTTCTGGAAAGAACAGGCTGTGCAGGTCTGGTGTGGGCTCAATTATATCAGCAGAGGGACATCCTGGCTTCATGTTGCCTGAGTGGCTTCAGACGATTTCGGCCATGCTCAGGAGGTCCCTCTTAGTGACATCATTCCCATCTGGGGCGACTTAACCCTCCTCTTGCTTTGAAAATGGAATTTGAGAATATGAAGGGTTTATACTCTCTAAACTAATTAGCAGTGGCCAGTAACTCGAGGAGGCCACCGTGCCCGCACGGGGATGTGTACCCGGGAGTTCCCCGAGTCAGCCCAGCCACATGCCACCCGTGGGGGGAGGGGGCCTCTGCTTTTTAAACACAGAACTAACCGAGTTCTCTGGAGCTGTTTTAAGTACAACAAGACCTGGCCAACAAAGAGCGTCGGGTGTTAGAGAAATGGAATTTAAAGGGGGAAAGCTTGCAGAAGGAAGTGTGATCACGCGCCGCAGCTGACCAGAGAGCCAAGAAGCAGCTTTTCCTACAGGACTGTCGTCTGTGAAATACGCATTTAAATGTCTGATGTGTCCCCGTTCATGTGGAACAATCTGGAAGGTGTGTCAGACAAAGCAAGCAAGGAATGGAACGGTGTGTAAAGCATCTATGAGGACTGGAGCGGTGGCTCAGTGGTTACAACGCTTGCCGGGCAGGCGTGAGGACCCCGGGCTCGAACCCCAGCACCGCACACACGACGAAGTGCCATAGAAACAACCAGACGAAAAAACGAATGAAACTGGTTCTTTTTCTCTCTCTCTCAAAATGTAAAACTGAAAGCGTGGATGTGGGCCGTGCATGCGTACGCACCTGCTTGCATCGGCCTGGAACGTTTGTTTTTCATTTCGTATTTGTTTCGTGGGGTGGGGATGAGCCCAGGGCCTTGTAAGTGGCAGCACTCGCGCTCTGTGCCACACAGCCACCGCGAGCCCCCACATGCAAGTGTGGCCTCTTCACACAGAAAAGGAAAATAAAGGGGTTGGGTCGCAGGTGCCGTTGGAGCATCGGTGGCTATTAATTTTTTTTGGCAGAGACTGGAGGAACGTATCCCGCCGAGATCTGATGAAAGCTGCCGCCCTTCTCGCGTGCAAACTGCATGCTCGTTGAACTCCGGGGACTTCACAGACCCCCTTGATGCCGTCTGAGGCTTTCATTGTGGGGAGGACACCTGTGATGGAACCCGGGGCGCTAACCACTGCGCCACATCCCAGCCCTTTATTTGTTTTTTTTTTCTTTTGAAACAGGGTCTCACTAAGTTGCTGTGGCTGGCTTTGAACTTTCTTTTTTCTTTTTTTAAAGCAATTTATTTATTTTATTTTTTTTTTAAAGAGAGAGAGAAACAACTTTATTGAGTTTTTCACATGGCCTTCGTTGCTCCAACACTCAGTTGTGTACGTGGTGCTGGGGTTTGAACCTGGGTCCTTGTGCTTGCCAGGCAAGCGCCGAAACCACTGAGCCACCGCTCCAGTCCCTGGCTTTGAACTTTCAAACCTCCCGCCTCAGCCTCCTGAGGTGCTGGGATTACAGGCGTGCACCATGGCACCCAGCCCTCATCCGATATTTTCATTTTTAATTCTTTTTTTAAAGAGGGAGAGACGGAAAGAAAGACAGAATCGCTGCTATTTAGTTTTTCATGTGGCTTTCGTTGCTCCAACCATTAATTGTGTCTGTGGTGCTGGGTTTGAACCCAGGACCTCACGCATGCCAAGCAAGCGCAATACCACTGAGCCACCGCTCCAGGCCCCATCCACGACTTTTAGCATCCTCTTTTCAGCGTGCGTTCTGATTTCCCCACACTTACCCTACAGAAGACCTAAACATCTTACTTTTACTCTCAGTGTCTGTTAAAGGTGTTTCTTGGGGGCTTCGCAGTTAGAGCACTTGCCTGTCACGCATGAGGACCGAGGTTTGAACCCTGGTACCTACCACATACCCAACTGTCAGAAAAACAAGCTCCAGATGAAAAATAAATACAGTTGACTCTCTCTTCAAAAAATAAATAAATAACGGTTAAGAGGTGGGATATATGTTATCATTGTGAGGACAAATGATATATTCCTTGCTCCCCCAGTGATCTCAGCTGTTTCCGGGGTCATTGGCAAGTCCTCCTGGGATCTGCATAATTCCCCAAATGAAACAATATATCAGAGGATTGGCCGTCCTACAAAGGAGCTAATGTTCTGAACGGGTGTCACATCAAAGGGCAAGAGAAGAGTCCTCGCAATCCATCATCCACCAAAGCCCTAGACCAGGGTTTCTGAATTGCAGTGGTGCAGACGGTCCGAGACATTCTGAGTCTCCTTGTGGGGCCATCCTGTGCACCACATGCTGTTCAGCAGCATCTCTGGTCTCTGCCCGTTAGATGCCAGTCAAATCCCCCTGTTACGTAAACCAAAAATATGTCCAGATACTGTCTGGGGGACAAAATCTCTCCCACTTAAGAACCCCTGAGGAGTGGGGCACGGTGACACAATCCCGTGATCCCATGTACCTGAGGCAGGAAAATCACAAGTTTGAGACCAGCCTCAGCAACATAGTGAGACCCCATTTCAAAATGAAATGAAAAGGGCTGGAATATATCTCAGTGGTAGAACCACAGCCCTGGGTTCAATCCCCAGTACCAAAGAAGAAAAAAACCAGGAGGCCAGACCGTGCGAGGCCCCTCAAGATCGGGGCAGCTCCCCAGTTGTTCTGCTCCACTTTTGGTGAACTGCATTCCCTACAGTGGTGATTGATGGCTCACTGGGTAATCAACAGCTGCATTTTTACTGAGCAGTGATTACTTATGAACCTGTAGGCAGGACAATAAGCCTCAGCTCTGCACAGTGGCAAACACCTGTAATCCTAGTGACTAAAGAGGCTGAGGCAGGAGGATCGCAAGTTCAAGGCCAGCCTCAACAATTTAGTAAGACCGTGATTCAAAAGAAAAAATTAAAAAGGGCTAGGGGTGTGGCTCAGTGGTAGAGCACCCCTGGGCTCAATCCCCAGTACCAAAAAAAAAAAAAAAGGAGTGGGGCAGAGAGTTTGCACCTCCTGCTCTGTTCTCACAAAATAACTATAGCAACTTAGGAATTCACAAGTTGGAGAAACCCTTGCAGACGTTCCCTTCCCTCCACACCACCCTCCTCCTCCTAAACCATCCCTTCCTGCCCACCCCAATTCCAGGAAGTTTAAACACACCTTGGTCAACCGACTGGCTAAAGTCTCCCAATTTTTATGACCCCTGACCTAACTTGAGAGCCAGCCCCAGAAAGCAGCACTCGGTGCTGAGCGTAACTAGAATCCCAACCGTCTGTGCGAGAATGCCCTGGCCGGTGAGGCAGCCTCCTAACAAGGCTTCCTGGAGTGACCAAGTGACATGCATGGTCACCACCCCTCTCGAAACTGTGGGGTGGAGTGTTCACTTGCACTGCCTGGGAGTTCCTGGAGGAGAAGGATTTGATCTACGTGTTGGAGCTTAATATTTCTTTTTCTTTTTTTTTTTTTTTTAAGAGAGAAGGACAGTGAGAGAGAGAGTCAGGGAGAATCAATTTTTATTGAGTTTTTCACATGGCTTTCATTGCTCCGACACTTAGTTGTGTATGTGTGTTGCTGGGGTTTGAACCCATGTACTTGCACATGCTGGGCAAACACCATAACCATCAAGCCACAGCTCCAGCCCTGGAGCTTAATATTTCTTTTTTTCTTTCTTTCTTTTTTTTTTTTTTTTAAAGAGAGAGGGACAGTGAGAGAGACAGAGAAAGGGAGAAACAACTTTATTTAGTTTTTCACGTGGCCTTAGTTGCTCCAACATTCAGTTGTGTACGTGGTGCTGGGGTTTGAACCCGGGTCCTCGTGCTTGCCAGGCAAGCGCCGAAACCGCTGAGCCACCGCTCCAGCCCTGGAGCTTAATATTTCTAAGAAAGAATATACCTTATAATTTCCACAGCCAAACAGAAGTCTTTTTTTTTTTTTTTTAAATCTGGACCATATCTTGTGCCACTGTAAAGAAAAGGATCCACCCTGCACTTCAACGCACGACTCTAACGATCGGAACACACTGTTGGACCCGTGTGAAACTGTTGGATTAGTCTAGCTTCCCCATGCATGTGTGACTTTTGAAAACAATCTGTTCTTTTCTCAGGATATCTCAAATTGAGCACTTCATTGCCACGGTACATATTCTATAGGTGTGATAGGATTTACTGTACAATTTATTTGTAAAAGATGTACACAGAAGAAATAAAAGGTGATTGAAGAACTTGAAAAAAAAGGAGAGGAAGGTGAGAGAGAGAAAGAGAGAAGCAATTTTTATTTAGTTTTTCATGTGACTTTCATTCCTCCGTTATTTCGTTGTATACGTGATGCTGGGGTTTGAACTCTCGGACTCACACATGCTAGGCAAGTACCACAACCCCGAGCCACCACTTCAGCCCCTAGAAGTCTTCTTTTTATTTTTATTTTTTTTTTAAGAGAGAGGGAGAGGGGCTGGAGCGGTGGCTCAGTGGTTTCAGCACTTGCCTGGCAAGCACGAGGACCTGGGTTCAAACTCCAGCACCAAGTACACAATTAGGTGTTGGAGCAATGAAGGCCATGTGAAAAACTAAATAAAAAGTTGTTTCTCTCTTAAAAAAAAAAAAAAAGAGAGGGAGAGGGCTGGAGCCGTGGCTCAGAGGTTAAAGTGCTTGCCTTGCATGCGCAAGGACCCAAGTTCAAACCCCGGTACCACATATACAACTAAATGTTGCAGAAACAAAGGCCAGATTAAAAAAATGAATAAAATTGATTCTCAAAAAAAAAAAAAAAAAGAGAGAGAGGAAAAGAGGGAGAGAGTGAGAGAGAGAAATAGAGAATCTACTTTATGTACTCATGTTGCCTGTTTCTCTGACACTTGGTGGTGTATGTGGTGCTGGGGTTCAAACCCAGATCCTTGCACATGCCAGGCAAGGGCTCCAACCCTGAGCCACTATTCCAGCCCCCAGAGAGAAGTCTTCTATTCCTTCTTTTTTTACTTGAGTTTAAAGACTTTTTTGTGTGTTTTCTTATAACCTATGTACCATCATAATAATTTTAAATAACAATTTTAACAATTTCCCCTACTTGTGATCACTCGATGCACACGTAGCACAAGAAAAATTCTTGAGCTGGGTAGGATGGCACACACTTGTAATCCCAGCGACTTGGGCAGCTGAGGTAGGAGGATTGCAAGTTCAAAGCCAGCCTCAGCAACTTAGCAAGACCCTGTCTCAAAACAAAATATAAAAAGGATTGGGCATTAGACTCAGAAGTTAAAGTGCACCTGGCTTAAATCCTCAGTACAAAAAAAAAAACCTCTTGAAATATGAAATAGGTCCAAAGGAAGAAAGCAGGTTATTGTGAATCCAACGTACAGGAAACACCACAGAAACAATGTAGTCTGTCCATACTGGTGACAGGGAAGACGGAGCACAGGAACTCAGAATTCAGCCTAGGAAATGGGGGCCAAAAGCAAATCCGTAGAAGACATTAGATTTCTTAGGTGAATTTCATTACAAAAGTCTAATTTGTTCTAACACAATTCAAAGTCTGCTCAAAATTCTAAGCAGATGATGGGGGTTTTGTTTGTTTGTTTTTGGTACTAGGCATATCCCCAGCCCTTTTCTTTTCTTTTCTTTTTTAACTATTTTGAGACAGGTTCTCATTAAATTGCTTAGGGCCTTGCTAAGTTGCTGAGGTTGGCCTCAAACTTGCAATCCTCCTGCCTCAGCCTCCAAAATCACTGAGGTTTCAGGCATGCACCACCACACATGGCTTCTAAACTAATCATTCTTAATTTTTTTAGGCCAGGAGGCCTTTAAGAATTCCATGTGATTTTGGTTTTTGGAATTTTTGTTTATTGACTTTTTTTGTAGTTATTGCTTGTGTCCTATTTATTTAAGAGAGGTCACATGATTCGTGATTAAAAAGGCACAAAGGGCTAGCTATGCAATAGAAAGAGTTTCCTTCCCTTGCTCTGATCTATACATTCACAGCAAATGCTTTCATACTATTCTTGTTACAAATGAAGCACATTAAGTACACTGATATATATTTGCTTTTTTCACTCCATATTGTAAGATTTATGTTTTTCTTTTCTGGCAGAATTAAGGATTATAATGCAGTATAGCCTACATCCATTTTAAATCCCCCTCCCCGTTCATGAAGGTAACTCCCTCCCCTGTGTACACCAACCTCTTTCCAGGGACCCCTTCTGATACATGCCCATCTCTTTCCAGTGACACCCACTCTCCCAGGAACCGCCTAGTTCCTCTCTGTACCTGCCTTCACCTTACCTTAGCCAACCACGTAGATTGTACCCCTGAGCTCCTCCAATCAGATCAAAGGGCAGCATCGCTGCAGGTTGGGGGTAAAACCCCTGATTTTCCTGTTTCTGTGTGCATTTCTTTTTTTCCCCACCCTTCAGCCGGCTGAAGTAAAATTTCTGCCCTGCTCACCCATGTGAATCAAACCAACCACATGTTTGATTCATTTCTAACAATGTGCAACGTGGAGATTAATCCGTATCATCAGAAGAGAGAGAGCCACCTGCCACATTTATTTTATTATATTATTTATTTTTTTAGAGAGTGAGAGGGAAAGAGAATGAGTTTTATTTTTCCATCTGGCCTTTGTTTCTCTGACACATAGATATGTGGAGCTGGGGTTTGAACACATGCCAGGAAAGTGCAGTAACCACTGAGTGACCACTCCAGCCTCTATTCTTTCTTTCTGTTGAGGAGTTGTGTTGTACAATCATAAATGCGTGTGTAGTAACAATATGATATGCCCCAATCCTATTCCTTGGATGGCGGATGGTGGCCTCCTCACAGTGTCTATGCATGGTGCCTCCTCCCTACCTGTTTGGGACCTAAGGCTTCTGACCTCATTTAACCTTGTCACCTCCTCAGGGACCCCATCTCCAAATACAGTCACATAAGGGGTTAGGACTTCCTCCCATGGAATGGGGACAGGGCACACAAAACTTCAGACCCTAAGAGTCCCTGTGCCACCACACAACCTTAAATTGAGATGAAGGCACACTTGGTCATCTGCATCAGCCCAGTCAGAGCCGAGAGGCGGCCCTGGCATCCACCCTCACTCCAATAGGGCTGGGGAGACTCTAGGGCAAGGTCTCTGTGCCCGGCCCTTGCTTGGACTCCTGCAGGACCCAGCCAGGACATGAAGGTAGGTGAAGTGGGGAGACCAGGGTGGCAGGGTGTCCTGCAGCAGCCCACCCGTGGTCACTGAGCTGAACACACACCTGGCCCAGGTCCAAGAAGCTGGAGGGGGGGGGGCTGAAGCGGTGGCTCAGTGGTTACGGCGCTTGCCCGGCATGCGTGAGTACATGAGTTCAAACCCCAGCGCCCACGTACACAACTAAGTGTCAGAGCAACGAAAACCATGTGAAAAACTCAATAAAATTGATTCTCTCTGTCTCTCCCTCTCTATCTCACTGTCCTTCTCTCTTTAAAAAAAATAAAAAACAAAAAACTATGCTTTAAAAAAAAAAAAGAAGAAGAAGAAGAAGCTGGAGGGGGTGCCCAGGTCAGGGGGCAGTTCCAGGACCAGCACTGCTTCCCTGTCACCCTTGACACCTGCAGAGCACACTCTGTACCCTACCCTAATCAGAAGCATATAAGAAAGAGAATCTCCAGGCTGAGCGGTGACACTGCGGTCGGAGCGCTTGCCTGGCATACGCAAGGACAGGGGTTCCAACCCCAGCAACACAACAAAGTTTCAGAGTGACAAAAGCCACATGAAAAATGAAATAAAATTTATTCTTTCTTTCTCTTGCTTAAAAAAAAAGCGGGGGAATCTTATGTCACCCCACCTGGCCACGTTGGACCCAGTTAAAGCTATCACACATCCCTCCTGGAAGCTCTGCGAGGACAGTCCAGGCTCTTCTGACTCTGCCTCATGAACAAGCCTGGTCCTGGAAGTATCCCGCCACTGTGCCAGGAGATGCTGAGCAAGCCAAGGGACAGGTCGCACAACGGCTTTTCCCAGAGCAAGGCACAGCAGAAACTGGCTCTGAGCACATGGCTTGTGCTAAATTCAGGGCACTGAAGTTGCTTGGGGCAGTTCCTTTCCATCGGCTTAAGGATGACAAGCCCACGGAAATGGAAACGTGATGCCACATGTGGGCTCTCTGTAAACAAGCAGGAAAACGCCAGCCACGGGCACACATGTGATCACAGCAAGGAGGCTCAGGAGGGAGTTCCAAGTTTGAGGCCAGCCTCGGCACCTAGCAAGACCCCCCCACACACAAAAAAAAGATGGGGATATAGGATATAGCTCAGTGGTAAAGTGGCCCTGGGTTCAATCCCCAGGACCTCAAAAAAAATGGGTTAGGAAAAATCTGGATTTAATGATCCCATGCTATTCTTTGCTATTTTGAGCCTATGTGAGTTCTGAAGACCAGCCATGAGACCACAACGCCCACCTTTTGGTCAAAGTTCCTAGGCACCCAGCACCTCCCACCACCACACCTGTTTCCTGGAAAAGAAATTCTGGTGGACAAAGAACAGATGGATGGGAATGGCCCTGTGGGTCTCGACGTGGCCTCCACATGCCAGCTTTTCCTGTTCCTCTTGGTCCCCCTAATCACCTTAAGGCCACCAGCAATCCCAGACCAAGGCACACTGCTGTCCCTGATTCTTACCGTTCCTCACCAATCCCACTCGACCCAGCACCGCGTCCATCATCCTGAGCTCTGTTTCCAAAGCCATCCACTTCACTCTGTCACTGCTGTCCCCTGCTGAGCCCATCACCTGTTGCCTGGGTGACTGTGGCCTCCATACTGCTCCCTCTATAGCCTCAGCTTCCCCAATCTGAAAATCCAATATCTGTAATGCTCCAAAATCTGAAAAGTTTTGAGGGTCAACATGATCCCACAAGTGGAAAATTCCACTCCTGACCTCATTGGGGGGGGGGGTCACGATATAAGTGAAGTCTCGTGGGGCTTGGGTGAGGCATGCAGGAAACCCTGGTTCAATCCCCAGCACTAAGAAAAAAACGAAGGAGGAGAAGGTATTAAATATTTTGTAAAGCTACTTTCAGGCCATGTGTATGACATATGAAGCATGAATGTCACATTGAGATTCAGTCCCCTCCCCAAACTTGTTTTATATATGCAGATATTCCAAAATATAGAAAACCCAATTCTAAGATACTGTGTCCCAAGCCTTTCCCAGAAGAGAAGCTCAACCTGGACCCCAGCTCCTGACCCCCACGCTGTGTTCCCTGCCTCACAGCCAACGCAAGCTGCACGGGTCCAGCCTGGCATGGTGGCACACACCTATACTCCCGGTGACTCACTGCAGCCCAGTAGTTGGCCTAGCTGAGCAGCATAGTGAAACCCTTCTCAAAACAAAAAAGTAAATCGGACCATGCTCTTCAGCTGTCCGTAAAGATCATTGTCACGCCCCGAAATTGCTGAGGCTGGCCTTGAACTTGGGATCATCCTGCCTCAGCCTCCCGAATCACTGGGATCACAGATGTGCACCCCTGTGCTGGGCTGTGCCCCTTAATTCTTACTATAGGAATGTTCGCATGTCCCCTTGCTCTCAAATTGGCCCCTTCATCTAAATTTGGCTGTTGTCCGTTGCAACACCCATCAGATTTCTTCCTGATGTCTTCCTCCATACATCTCCCAAGCATTTACACACGAAAATAAATAGCAATACTTTTATCCAGGAAGGTGGGTGTGGTGGTGCAAGCCTCTGAGTCAGAAGCATTCAAGTTGAAAGCCAGCCTCAGCAGTTTAGCAAGGCCATAGCAACTGAATGAGACATTTTTAATTTAGAAACAGGGCCTCACTAAGTTGTTCAGGGTCTCATTAAATTGCTGAGGCTGATCTCAAACTTACCATCCTCCTACCTCAGCCTCCCAAACTCAGATTGCAGGCATTGCCACCGTGTCCAGCTGAATATGATTTTTAAAAATTTTTTTCTAGGGGGCTGGAGCGGTGGCTCGGCGGTTACTGTGCTTGCCTGACACACGCGAGTACACGGGTTCAAACCCCAGCACCACACACACAATAAAGTCTTGGAGCAAGGAAGGCCATGTGAAAAATTGTTTCTCTCTCTCTCTCTCTCTCTCTCTGTCCCTCTTTTAAAAAGAAAAAGAAAGAAATTTCTAAATTGGTGTCTTGAGACATAATCTTCAAGAACTGGTAATTTAGGAAGCCAGGCACAGTGGTGCACACCTGTAATCTCAGCAACTCAGGAGGCTAAAGCAGGAGGATCGTGAGTTCAAAGCCAGCTTCAGCAACTTAGTGAGACCCTGTCTCATAATAAAACATAGAAAGGGGGTTGGGGACATACACAGCTAAGTGTGGGAGAAACAAAGGCCCAATGAAAAAAATAAGTAAAATTGATTCTCTCTCTCTCTTTCTTTTTAAAGATAGAGGGAGAGAATAAGAGAAATTAATTTATTTTTTCATCCAGTTCCTGTTTTCAGACACATAGTTGTACATGTGGTGCTGGGGTTTGAACCCGGGTACTCGCATATGCCAGGCAAGTGCTTTAACCACTGAGCCACTGCTCCAGCCCCCATCTCTCTCTTTCTTTAAAAAAAGCACAGAACTCAGATTGTGGTGTGTGTGAGTTAAATGCCCATCTTATTTTCCCATTGCAGTACATGATATATATTAAACTTCACAGCACTGAGCTTCACAGTTAAGAGTTTGGGCCCAACAGATGTGGCACTCATTAGACACGTAGCCTCCAGCAGCACCTCGCCTTCCGGAGCCTCAGTGTCCTCATCCGTGAAGTGGACGATGGGGCACTCTTCCCATTTTGCAGGTCCTAGCTTCTAGGTCTGGAAGGCAGGTGTCATTAGCTCCTTTTATTAAATCATTTTGCCAATGTTCTAAGTCACAGTCATTTTCTTGGACTTTCAGTCCCGTAAGAAAACAGAGCTATCAAGGGGATGTTTCAATGTGTCGTGTGCTGAAGTTGACAAGACTACAGTGACCCAAGGGGGCCCTCGATGTCACAGAGCTGAATATTCCACACAAGCAGGCAATGGTGAACAGCTCTTCCCTCCTGTCCCTGGATAGCTATTTCATCCAGCGATCATCTCCTACACCCACTCCTCTCACACACACAGCTACCACCATGCACGGTGGTGCACACCTGTAATCCCAGTTACTTGGGAGGCTGAGGCAGGAGGATCACAAGTTTGAGGCCAGCCTGGGCAACTTTCGTGAAACCCTGTCTCAAAAGCTGAAAAGGGCTGGGGGAGCAGCTGTGTGGCAGAGCACTTGCCTCGCGCATGTAAAGGACTTTGCCATCCCTCCTAAGGAGACATGGGGCCCTTCTGCTTGCTCAGTTTCCCTCACCTCGGTGAATCCGCATCTACTGGACACAAGTGTCCTCCTAGACTCTCCTCCTCTTGGACAGACGGGTGCATCTGCCTGTAGCATCTCTATTTCCTCTTGGCTTGGCTGGAAAAATAAAGAAATCAAAAGATGTCCTGTGTTAAAAGTGCCTCAAAACCGTCACGGGTGCCTCACCTTTTACCAGAGAGGCGTCCCCCCGCCACATAGCATGACGAACATCACCCTGCAAAATCACACGGGAAAGGACGGTCAGAGCTGATGCTCAGTTCCCCCTAATTTCACGTGAAGCCTATGCCTTTCTGCACCTTCTAGAAACTCAAGAAGCGCGCAAGAGCTGCTGGAGGCCCGCCGTTGCGGGACTGTGCCTGTGTTATCAAAGGCCCCATAAAATCAAGCGCTTCCCTCTGCTCTTGTCCCGACCGCCAAAGAAAATGACAATCACCTCAAATTCCCTCTGCCTGTGATCCCCTCAGAGAAATAAAGCCATAAATATGCTCAGTTCTGTTGACATTCACACCGGAAATGGCCAGAGTTCCCGATTTTATTACCAAAACCGCAGAGGGCTTCCCTGCAGTGCAGGGTGGGGCCCTGTTTCTTTTTTTTCCTCCCTGAGAGGGAAGAAAATTGCTCTTCACACCATTGCCAAAGCCAGAAGGCTTCTGAAGGAAGAGAGCCCAGAGCAGAACAAAATCCAGTCCATGAAATAAATGCCTGGCACTGCCCACAGGCCGCTGGGAGCACGACCCACGTCCTCGCTCCTCCCAGGCTCAAGGTTGGAAATATCAACAGCATTCCTGCCCACTGTAATCAAATACTGAGGCAAAAAGCTATGGAATGTGCAATGATTTGTCAGGCATCCTTTTAGCAGAGGCCACTGGAGCAAACTCGGCTGGGGCCCCTTGACCCTGGAGAGTGTGCCCTTTGACCTTACTTGGGCCTCTTTTATGCGAGGCTGTGCTCTGACCAGATGGCTAAACTATCAAAGGATTTTATGAGTAAAAACTGCTTTCTCGACTCGCAAGTTGTATATTTCTTTCCATGCTCATGTGAACTATCCACCCAGAGGCTTTAAATTGAAAACACAAGAGGTGTCCAGCAGCTGGGGGCCCCTGCCCCACCCCCACTGCCTGCGTGAGCACAGGGCCCATGGGTGTTTGCAGAGAAAACAGCTGACGCCCAGATGAGGACGATTTCAGCTAAATATTTAAAATAGCCATCAAGAAGGGAATGATTGATTGGCTTTTTTGGTTCCGGCCGTGATCTTTTATCAAGCTGCACGCAAACATGCTTCTTGCGTAAGTCCACACTGGATCTTTCTTCCCTCCACCCCTTTGTGGGCCTCCCCCTTTCAGCAAGGCTGGGTGGCGAATTAGAAGTATTTACATCCAGTTGTATCTGGAATCCAAAATTGAAAGTGATGTCACCTCCTGATGTTAGATTTCAGGTTAAATAGTCCCGAGCCCCTGGCTTGGCAGTGTGAACATGTGAGCTTTGTGCTGTGTAAGTCTCCAGCGTTTCCGGAAGAAATGGTTAACGGTGCAAGTTGAAGTCGCACGCACCTGCAATCCCCACTGTTTGGGAGTCTGAGAGACTGCGGGATCTTGAGTTCTAGGCCAGCCTGGGCAACTTAGCGAGATCTTGTCTCAAAAACCAGTAAGTGCTGGGGAGCTTGCTCAGAGGTAGGGTATTTGCCTCGCATGTGGGAGGCCCTGGGTTCCATCCCCAGTACCAAAAATGAAATGAAATACCAAGAAAAAATTGTAAAAGGACTTAGGATAGAACTCACAGGTAGAGTGCTTGCCTAGCATTCTTGAGAGCTGGGTTCAAATCCCACTACTGTCCAAAGCAAAAAAAGGAATGATGGACAGTGAGCTGGCTCAGCAAGCGTTTATGAGTGGAGCCAGAGGCAGGCGGGCAACCAGGGTCAACCACAGTGGATGAGAAAGCGAAGACTCCCGTCATAAGGTGCTTATGTCCTAATGGAGGGACAAAGGACACAGCAAGCCCCGGTGGCAAGTGACAGTAAGTGTTGGGGTGAGAACAAGACGGGGCAGTGTGTAGGGTCCATTGCTCAGCTTGCAGCGGGGGGATCGTAAAGGGCAGCCCTGAGCCTGGCTCCGGAAGTCATGGCCAGCCCTGTCCAATAGGAAGGGACACAGGCCCCACGTGTCATGCGAAATTTTCAGTAGCCAGATTAGAAACAGCAAAAAGAAGTGGGTGGAAAGAATGTTAACCTATTGTATATTAATTTTAATAGCATATTTTATCTGGAATATAACTTTATTTTAATTGTTAATTTATCTTTAGTACCTATGTTATTTTAAATTTATCTAAAAATATATTTATTATATTTAACTCCATGCATAATATTTAATTTTCTAGTAGCCATATAGGTTCAAACTGGGTGGAAATAATTTTAATATATTTTATTTTAATACTTTATTTTATTTGCATCATAATTTTTATTTATTTTAATTTTTTTTTAAGAGGAACAACTTTATTTAGTTTTTCATATGGCCCTCATTGCTCCAACACTTAGTTGTGTACATGGTGCTGGGGTTGGAACCCGGGTCCTTGTGCTTGCCAGGCAAGCACCGAAACCACTGAGCCACCACTCCAGCCCCTATTTTAATTTTTTTTAAAGAGAGAATTAACTTTATTTAGTTTTTCAGCTGGCCTTTGTCTCCCTGACACTTTGTTGTATATGTGGTGCTGGGGTTTGAACTTCTTCATACTTGCCAGGCAAGCGCTCCAACTGCTTAGCCACCCCTCTAGCCCTAAAGTTGTTATTTTTGATTCATTTTGTTTATTATTGAGTGTATTTCTTTCTTTTTTTTTTTTTTTCTAGAGGCACTTAGCCACTGAAATTAACCACATCCACAGTCCTTTTATATTTTTTATTTGGAGATAGGGACTCACCAAGTTGCTTAGGTCTCAGCCTTCCAAGTCCCTGGGATTATAGGCATGTGCAGTCCTGACAACTGTATTTCTTTTTAAGAGTCATTTAGCAATATTTTTTATTATGTTGAACCCATATGACATGTGAAATTTCCTAGTAGTACCAGGCACAGTGGCTCACATCTATAATCCCAGCAGCTTGGGAGGCTGAGGCAGGAGGATCACAAATTCAAAGCCAGCCTTAGCAAATTAGCAAGGCCTTGAGTAACTTAGCAAGACCCTGTTTCAAAATAAAAAGATCGGGGTTGGGGATTTAGCTCAGTGGCAGAGCGCTTGCCTAGCATCTGCAAGGTCCCAAGTTCGATCCTCAGCCCAGAAAAAGAAAATAATAAAAATAAAAAGATCAAAACTGTTGGGGATGTGGTTCAGTGGTTAAGTGCCCCTGGGTTCAATCCCCAGTACCAAAAAAGTAAAAGTTAAAAAAAACAAATTTCCTAGTAGCCTTTTACAAAGGTAAAAAGAAACAGGTAAAACTAACTTTAATAATACTTTTTCTTTAACTCAAACCAATTTTTTTTTCTTTTTTGGCACTAGGAATCAAACCTTGAACCCAGGGGTACTTTCTCCCTGAGCCACATCCCCAAGCCATTTTTAATTTCTTATTTTAAAACAAGATCTCACAGGGCTGGGGTGGTGGCTTGGTGGTTATGGCGCTTGCCCAGCAAGCCTGAGTACATGGGTTCAAACCCCAGCACCCACGTACACAGCTAAGTGTTAGAGCAATGAAAGCCATGTGAAAAACTCAACAAAAATTGATTCTCTCTGTCTCTTTCTCTCTCTCTCTCTCACTGTCCTCTCTTTAAAAAAAAAAAAAATGTTTTAAAAAAAGAAACAAGGTCTCGCTGAGTTGCCCAGGCCAAACTCATATTTGCAATCCCCCTGCCTCGGCCTCTCAGTCTTGCTGGCCTTCCAGGTGTGTGCCACTGCACCTGCCTTCAGAAATGTTTTGAAAACGTCCTGAATGAGATATTATCCATTCTTTTTGCTACCCCAGATATTCACAGTCTGATGTATGTTTTATATCAAGAACACACTCAGTTTGGACACTAAATTTTTAATAGAAATTCCTCATCTGAATTCAGATTTCATAAAGTTTACAGTTGAAAAAGTTGATTCAGGGCTGGAGCGTTGGCTCAGCAGTTACAGCACTTGCCTGGCATGCGTGAGAACATGGGTTCAAACCCCAGCACCACATACACAACGAAGTGTTGGAGCAACAAAGGCCAGATGAAAAAGTAAAAATTGATTCTCTCTCTCTCTCTCACTGTTCCCCCTCTCTCTCTTAAAAAAAAAAAAAAAGTTGATTCATATAAGCCAATTGTACCAAACATACTTAAACGTCTCTAATGGCTGAGTGAAGTATCTGTTTTGAAGTTTTAATGTGCTGTACTCCCCGTTCCCAAGACCCCCAGGTGGACACATCACACCTCAGGGAATACTGAGCCTTATATATTCCATTTTTTCCTATACACATGTACCAGTTAAAAAGTTTAATTTACAAATTGCGTACAGCAAGATATTAACAGCAAAAAAAAAATGGAGCTCTCATAACAGTATACTATAGTGAAAGTTTTGTGAATGTGCTCTTTTTTTTTTAAAGAGAGAGGGACAGTGAGAGAGACAGAGAAAGAGAGAAAAAACTTGATTTAGTTTTTCACATGGCCTTAGTTGCTCCAACACTCAGTTGTGTACGTGGTGCTGGGGTTTGAACCCGGGTCCTCATGCTTGCCAGGCAAGCGCCAAAACCACTGAGCCACCGCTCCAGCCCAAATGTGCTCTTTCAAAACATCTTCTTGTACTGTACTCACCAGTCTTGTGATGGTGTGAGATAGATAGTTCAGTGCCTACCTAGCACCATGAAGTGACGCGGGTGACATAGGCACTGTGACCTAGCATTGGGCCATTGTGTAGGAGGGTTTGAACACAAGCACGACTGGACCACTGCAGGGATGGGGGGCTGCTAAGTGAGCAATGGGTGAGTAGCGTATACAGCATGGAAACTCTGCACAAAGGACTGATTCACATCCCAGGGGTTGCAGCAGGTGGTGACGGATTTCCTCTTGCTACTCAGAACGGCATTAAATTAAATCGTAATTTAAAACTATAAGTTGTTAATTTCTGGAATTCTCCACTTAATAATTTGGGGCCACATGAGTAATTGAAACTACAGAAAGCAAAACCACAGATAAGGAGGGCCACTATAAATAATTAAGTGCAATTAAAAATCCAGTAGCGTAGCCACGTTTCAAGTGTGAGATGGTCGCCTGCAGCCCAGGGCGACCTCTTGGGCAGGGAGAACACCTGAGCAAGATCACACTCTGGAAGCCGGGAAGAGCACGGCGTGTTCCAGGAGCAGAGCGAGGCGGAGATCCCAGGACTCCCAGGCAAGGAGAGGCAGGCATGGGCTGCCTCACCTTAGGGCTCCGCGGATCTCATAGGCTGGATAAAGTGCTTATACTTATTGGAAATAAATATCTTTAGCCCCCAAAATGTGAAGAAGGATACTCCTTCAAGAGTGAAGTAACATCTTCATACATAGAACTCAGGAGCACACCCTCGAGAAGGTCCCGAGGTCCTAGAAGACCCCAGCACCTCGGAATGGCAAGCTACTGCCAAGTGCCTATCACCAGAGAAGGGGACTATTCCTGAGAGGGAATATAATACTGCAGATAAAAAGAATCATGTGTCGCCCTGGTACAACCTGAAAGCAGAGCGAAATGGGAAAGAAGAGCTGTGCACACAGATGAAAGTCCCTGTAGCATTTAAAGGTACAGATGTACACACCCACTGTTATTAGATCTACTCTAACAGGGTGGAAGGAAACACATCAGTGTCATGATTGCAATGGCTTTTGGGGAGACCTTGAGGAAGGGCACAGTGAGCTCAAAGTTATCAGTAATTTTTTTAAATTAAAATAATATCTGAGGGCTGGAGCGGTGGCTCTGTGGTTACGGCGCTTGCCCGGCATGCGCAAGTACACGGGTTCAAACCCCAGCACCCACATACACAACTAAGTGTCAGAGCAACAAAAGCCACGTAAAAAACTCAGTAAAAATTGATTCTCTGTCTCTCTTTCCCTCTCTTGCTGTCCTTCTTTCTTTCTTTCTTTCTTTTTTAGAGAGAGGGACAGTGATAGAGAGAGCGGGAGAGAAAATCAACTTTATTTAGTTTTTCAATGGCCCTCGTTGCTCCAACACTTCATTGTGTACGTGGTGCTGGGGTTTGAACTCGCGTCCTTGCACATGCTAGGCAAGTGCCGCACACGCTGAGCCACTGCTCCAGCCCTGTCCTTCTTTCTTAAAAAAATAAGATAAAATAATATCTGAGAAACTGGAGCGGTACCTCAGCGGTTACAGCGCTTGCCTGGCATGTGCTAGGACACAGGTTCAAATCCCAGCACCATGTACACAGAAAGTGTCGGAGCACCACATAAAAGATTAAATAGAATTGATTCTCTCTCTCTCTCTCTCTCTCTCTCTCCCCTACCTCACTCTCTAAAAAAAAATAATAATATCTGAGATATTGGAACAAATGGTTCTATTTGCTAATCTTAACCAGTGGGGCTATGTCTATTATACCATATTCAGTATCTTCCAGATGATTCGCATGTTCTCCAAAGAACATGTGACAGGGCTGGAGCAGTTGCTCAGCAGTTATGGTGCTTGCCTGGCATGCAGGAGGATGGGTTCAAACCCCAGCAGCACATTCACAACTAAGTGTCAGAGAAATGAAGGCCAGATGAAAAATAAAATTGATTCTCTCCCTCTCTCATTCTCTCCCTCTCTTTATTTTATTTTATTTTTTTTAAAGAGAGAGGGACAGTGAGAGAGACAGAGAAAGAGAGAAACAACTTTATTTAGTTTTTCACATGGCCTTAGTTGCTCCAACACTTAGTTGTGTACGTGGTGCTGGGGTTTGAACCCGGGTCCTCGCGCTTGCCTGGCAAGCGCCGAAACCACTGAGCCACCGCTCCAGCCCCTCTCTCCCTCTCTTTAAAACAATGAAAACAAACTGTATGATAAAGAAGCTTCTGTCATCTCCATCCGTCACATATCTTCTGCCTGTAGGTTTCTAGTGCTGCTCTTGGCTTGTAGATCTATCCTACACCAGGTTGATTGAGAACCTTTTCTGGAAAAAAAGAAAGAAAGAAAAGAAAAGAAGAAATAAAAAGTTGCTGCTTCAGCAAGGTCTGAGGCTGATGAGAATTTTTAACTCTCCATCGCTGGCATTAAGCCCCCTATTTCCCTCTCCTCTTCTTGTGGCTTCAGGGATCTGAGACCTCGCACGCCCCTGTACCTCTCACCATTTGGAGCCCTGAAGGTGAGCACGTTCCATGCTGAACCAAAAAATGAAAAGTTAGGGGTGCAGTTCTCCGAGCCTGCAAAGATGAGGGAGTTTGTCTTGTGGAGTCTGAGCGGGTGCTCCTGCCGTTCTGGAAAGCGTCGCCATCTGCGAGGTTAGCCAGCAGCAACGAGGGTCACACCTTTCTCCAAACCAGCCTGCGGTGCACCTACGGGAACATGCGTAGGTGCGTGCGGGAAAGACGCAGCACCCTGGCAAGCAATCCATAATTGGGCTGTTTATCTTGCATTTCTATCTCCTTGTCACTCATGTTGATGTGACAGGTTGACAATGTTGGGGGTTGGCTAAGATCTGAGACTTTGTGGTCAGGTAAGCAAGTGGCTGCTGAAAGGCTTTTGCAAACTCATTACACAATTTTTTTTATAGTGAGATGTCATGTGAGCAGGCCTGTTGTTACGGTTTGGATGAAAGGTGTCCCCGAAAGCTCAATGTGTGTGACAGCAAAGGCTGTGGTGAAATGATTGGGCTATAAGAGCCTTACCCCAGTGGTCAGTTAACCCCCCATGAGCTGGCAAGCGAAGGCAGGTAGAGTGTGGCTGGAGGAGGTGGGTCCCTGGGGGTGTGCCTTTGGGTATACAGCTGGTATCCTTCGTGGAGTGTCTCTCTCTACTTCCTGGAGCCATGCCTAGAACCATTTCCATGCCCCACTCTCTTCTGCCATGATGGATTCTCAGCCTCACTTCATACCCCAAGCAATGGAGCTGGCTTTCTATGGACTAAGACCTCTGAAAACATGAGCTCCTAATAAACTTTTCCTGGGGTTGGGGATTTAGCTCAGTGGCAGAAAAAAAACTTTTCCTCCTAAAATTGTTCTTGTCAGGTCTTTCTTCGTCACAGCAATGCAAAAGCTGACTAAAACACCTGTAATCCCATCGACTACGGAGGCTGAGATAGGAGGATTACAAGTTTGAGGCCAGCCTCAGCAATTTAGTGAGACCCTGTCTCAAAAAATATTTAAAAGGGACTGGGAATGTGGCTCAGGATTGAAACTTCCCCACACACAATAATCCACAGTGCCAAAAAGAAAAGAAAAGGAAAAAAAATCATTCTAAGCAATCAATGTAAATCACTTTTTTTTTTTTTTTTTGAGAGAGAGAGTTAATTTTATTTTGTCATCTGGTTTTTGTTTTTCCTCCACTTGGTTGTGTATGTGGTGCTGGGGATGGAACCTGGGCCCTCACGCATGCCAGGCAAACACCTTGACCGCTCCGCCCCAGCCTCCCTCACATCTTTACTAGTATATATGCTTCCACCTCCAGTTTGAAGCCTCTTATTAGATGCCAACGCCCACCCATCCGCCTTGCTTATCCAGCTGAGTTTATCAATTGCAAATGCTGCTGGCTCCACCAGTTTCCATATAAACTGAGGAATATGAGAACAGAGAGCAAAGGCGCTGCTTTAAAACAGCTCTGATTTATCCGGGGTTTGTCTTGGCCTTTGATTTGGGGCTGTCTGGTGTTCCCCCGAGAGCATTAGGAGCAGCCCTTAGGGGCTCACATGGAATTCCAAGGCCCTGGAATCAGTTAGAAGGGTGCAGGCCAAGGGAAGAGGGCTTTATAAAAATCATCCTCCACGCTGGAGCACAGCTCTCTGCCCAGCTGACCTTGGGAGAGGACAGGACTAACATCCGAGCTTGCAACTTCCGCAGTCACACGGGATTCTGAACTCACAAGGGTTCCATGTTGCTTTAAATTCTTAATAATATTTTAATAAGGGGCTGGAGCGGTGGCTCAGCGGTTTCGGCGCTGGCCTGGCAAGCACGAGGACCCGGGTTCAAACCCCAGCACCACGTACACAACTAAGTTTTGGAGAAAAAAAAATCAGATGAATAAACAAAATTGATTTTCTCTCTCACATACACTCTTTCCCTCTCTCTAATATATATATCTGTGTGTGTGTGTGTGTGTGTGTGTAATTTAAAAAAGGGCTTAATTACAGGTCCAACACAGCTAACAATTAAATTTTTACACCATAAAAAATTCATGCCAAAGAAGATGAATGCTTAAAAGTTAACAGCTTCCTAGAGAAATCATAACTGAACCGAGGGGCTGGAGCCGTGGCTCAGCGGTTGTGGCACCTGCCTGGCATTCGCGAGGATGTGGGTTCAAACCCCAGCGCCACAAGTATAACTGAGTCAACAAAAGCCACATGAACAACCAGAAAATAAAATTGATTCTTTCTCACTGCCCCTCTCTCTCTTAAATAAGAACAAAAACAGAAAACTGAACCGAGAGAATCCAGAAACATCGATGCTCTCACTTTGCTGAAGACTTTGGATTAGCAGCTAACATGTGCGTGTACGTGTGCATATGTGTGTGCGAGCACACACCAGGCCGGATGAGATTTAGTCAAACAAGCATTAACAAGCATTTGGAAAACAGGAAGTGGGTGGCCATTTGCTGCTGTCCGATTCGAATAACTAGCTTTTATTGAGCCCTTGCTATGTACCAAGCTCTGTGCTAAGTCATAGGTGCATGATTTCATGTAAGGTAGGTGCTTTTACCCTCACCTCATCGAGCCCACCGAGGTCCAAAAATCTTAAATTGCCCAGAGTCACACAAATGTAAGTGATAGAGTTGAGATTTCCACAACTACCCCTTCTTACCTCTTTGTTAAATTGTGGCCCAGAACTGGGTGAGGGAGGAAGAGAGCAGGACTTTGAGGTCTCTGTTTTAGCTCAGTCCATTTCAGTGGATGGGTATTCCACAGTCACCCAGCTGAGCGCCATGGAACTCACATTCAGTGTTTCAGATTAGACGTCTGTTATTGTCCTCCTGAGAGATAACCGCCATTGTCACATGAGGGTCATTGTCCTTTGGGATCTGATCAGGCTTGGAGGCATAACCTGACAGGTATCTCACCCCATGATTAAGAACAAGAAGACAGCCAGGCACAGTGGCTCATGCCTGTAATCCCAGCAGCTTGGGAGGGTGAGGCAGGAGGATCACAAGTTCAAGGCCAACCTCAGCAACTTAATGAGAGCCTGTCTCAAAATTTTAAAAAATTAAAAATGGGTGAAGATGTAGCTCAGTGGTAAAGCACCCCTGAGTTCAACCACCAGGACCAAAAAGAACACAAAGAAATAAAGGGACCTGAAACCTAAAACCTAAGCCCAACAGAGCCAACCCAGCCTTTATTTACGCTGTAATTTCTGATTTGAGTTGTGGGGATAATGAGAGATGTGGCTAATAAGACGCAGGGTGGGGGCTGGATGGTGGCTCAGCAGTTACAGCGCTTGCTTGGCGTGCCCAAGTACGCAAGTTCAAACCCCAGCACCAGCACCAGCACCGTGTACTCAACGAAGACGAAAGGGGTGTCGGAAATGTCCGACAACACTTCTGACTCAGTTTTCTCAGCAGGTCGGACCTGTGCCAGGTTTTGTGTCTATGAAGTAAGTGCTACGATTATGCCCATCTTACAGATGAGGGGGACTGAGGTTCAGAAAACAGAAGTAATTTGCTCAAAGTTGCAGAAGTGATTCGAACTACTTTTTTTTTAAAAAAAGAGAGAGAAGGACAGTGAGAGAGAGAAAATCAATGTTTATTGAGTTTTTCACGTGGCTTTCATTGCTCTGACACTTAGTTGTGTACGTGGGTGCTGGGGTTTGAACCCATGTACTCACACATGTCAGGCAAGCACCGCTACCGCCAAGCCACCGCTCCAGCCCCTACTTTTTTTTTTTTTTTTTAAGAGAGAGGGACAGTGAGAGAGAGAGATGGAAGATCCATTTTATTTAGTTTTTCTTGTGGCTTTCATTGCTCTGACACTTCGTTGTGTATGTGGTGCTGGGTTCAAACCCGCATCAGCACATATCCCAGCAAGTGCCATAACTGCTGAGCCACCGCTCCAGCCCAAAGGTGCACTTTTTAATATACTTTTTATTATGGAATAAGTTTAGACTTACAGAAAAGTTGCAAAAACAATACAGAGTTCCCACGTATCCCTGAACCAAATTCCCCTCACAACGGATGTACTTTTTATTATTAAGAAACTGATGTTAGGGGCTGGAGCGGTGGCTCAGCGGTTTCAGTGCTTGCCTGGCAAGCACGAGGACCTGGGTTCAAACCCCAGCACCACGTACACAACTAAGTGTTGGAGCAACTAAGGCCATGTGAAAAAACTAAATAAAAGTTGTAAAAAAAAAAAAAAAGAAAAAAAAAAAAAAAGAAACTGATGTTAGGGGCTGGAGCAGTGGCTCAGTGGTTTCGGCGCTTGCCTGGCAAGCACAAGGACCCGGGTTCAGATCCCAGCACCACGTACACAACTGAGTGTTGGAGCAACTAAGGCCATGTGAAAAACTAAAGTTATTTCTCTCTTTCTCTGTCTCTCTCACTGTCCCTCTCTCTGAAAGAAAGAAAGAAAGAAAGAAAGAAAGAAAGAAAGAAAGAAAAAGAAAGAAAGAAACTAACTGATGTTAGGGCCAAGCACAGTGGCACACGCCTGTAATCTCTGCAGCTCAGGAGGCTGAGGCGGGAGGATCACAAGTTTAAAGCCAGCCTCAGCAGCTTAGCAGGGCCCTAAGCAACTTAGTGAGACCTTGTCTCAAAATAAAATATTAAAAGGGCTGGGGATGAGGCTCAGTGGTAGAGCGCCCCTGGGTTCAGTCCCCAGTATTCAAGCAAAGAAAAGAGGAGGAAAGAAAGAAACCGATGTTGGTGCACTACACGAACTAAACTGCGGACTTGCGCTTGGATTTCAGAACAGGTTCATTTTTAAAGGACTTTCGCAGCTAATATTTGTTGACCACCTATTATGAGCCAGAGAGTGTGCTGAACACTTCAGGTTCAATTCATGCAGCTACCTGGCGGGCCAGCTGCTGCCTTACCCACATTTTGCAGATGAGGAACCTGAGTCCCAGAGACGCCAGCTGTTGAGGGAGTTTGCACCCGGAAGCCTGAGCCCAGGGCCCCATGGCAGACTACCATATTAAGGCATTTCTTGAATTTTCTATCCTGCTAGCCACCCCAAAAAACTCAACTCAAGGGGCCACGTCCACATGTCCCTCTCCAGACAGTCCCTTGCTCTCACCGTGTGCCACAGCCAGTGGTCTCCATGCAGAAAGGCAGCCAACGCCTCCCCTTCCATCCTCCAAGGAAAGCTGGATGTGAACATTCCTAACCTCACAAACTCTCCGTAGGTCCCTTGAAATCCACTCCAAGTCAGCGTTGGCTCCAGGGGAGCACTTTGCAAACCTTGTCTTGCTTCAACTCCCTTCCTGTGGGAAGGGATGAGCAAAGTGTGTGACCTGAGCGGGACTGTGTCCGTGGAACTCTTAAAGCGCACCTGGCATGACTCAGCACCTGTTCACATCTGTTCACACCATGACTCAGCAGCTGTTCACATCATGACTCAGCAGCTGTTCACACCATGACTCAGCACCTGTTCACATCATGACTCAGCACCTGTTCACATCTGTTCGCACCATGACTCAGCAGCTGTTCACACCATGACTCAGCAGCTGTTCACACCATGACTCAGCAGCTGTTCACACCATGACTCAGCAGCTGTTCACACCATGACTCAGCAGCTGTTCACATCATGTGGAGTTTTCAACATAAAAGTGGGAGCTGGAGCAGTGGCTCAGCGGTTAAGGTGCCCGCCTGGCATGCGCAAGAACACAGCTTCGAACCCCAGCACCACGTACGCAACGAAGTGTCCGAGCAACAAAAGCCACGTGAAAAACTAAATAAAACTGATGCTCTGTCACTGCCCCTCTCTCTTAAAAAAAAAAGAAATCAGAATCTTAAACGAGTAGAAATTGTACTATGTCCTTGGACCTAACGGTCACACATGTTCTCCCCTGACCCAGTGGAAGCCCTTTGACACATTCCCAGTGGGTCATACAAGTGTGTGTGTTTACATGGGTGTGTATGTGAGTGTGTGTGCACAGGGCGTGTGAGGTTTCTGTTAAAAATGTTTAAAGACACAAAGGGTAGGCTAGCAATCTAAATCTAAATTAACTTTTTGAACTGGGCACACATTCAGGACTTATTAATTTTCTTTTTTGTGTGCTTCAACTAGCTGATAAAAACCATCAGTCACAGGCGCGTCAGAGAGGGCAGCCATATGGCACCTTCGTCACCCTTCCGAGGGCCTCACACGCCCTTGGAAAACAGTGCACAAGCAGCAACAGCCTTATCAGTGACCCAGGCACCTGGCTCTCCAGAAAAAGGCCTTTCAAGCCCCGGAGGCTGGGGGCGGCTTCACGGGACCCCTCTAAACCTCAGCAACAGCAGCAAAGACGCTGGCGGTGAACGCTGCCCATTAGACTGGGCTGTGATCCGCTCCTGCCCTGACTGGGCTGTTGGTTGCCATTCACCCCACTTTCAGCTAAAACATTTTTACTTTACGAAAGAGTTCAGCCAAGGGCTGGAGCGGTGGCTCAGCAGAATCGCACTTGCCTGGCATGTGCGAGGACCTGGGTTCAAATCCCAGCACCGTGCATACATCTTAGTGTCAGGGAAAGGAAAACAAAAAACTAAATAAAGTTGATTCTCTCTTTGGGGATTTAGCTCAGTGGCAGAGCGCTTGCCTAGCATGCACAAGGCCCTGAGTTCGGTCCTCAGCCCTGGAAAAAATAAAAGAGTTCAGCCAAGGATTTGTACTCAGGGGAGTTACAATAATGAAAACATTCTCAAAACTTCGAAAGAAAAATGGGACCAGCTTAAGATAGATTCAAGGCAGTATACGATTACAGTTCAGCCCATCCAACTGATAAAAAGTTATGCGTGGGAAATTATTTATGTAACTTCCCTTTTATTTATTTTTTTTCCAGCAAGGCAATATAATCTTCTGTTAGGCACAAAAAAAGTCACAAAGGGGCAGAAAGGACAAGTCCTCCCTCTGTTCCCAGGTTCCTGAGTTCCCTCAGAAAGGAACAGTGGAAGTGATTGGCAGGCAGGTGGCTTGGGCAGAGAGTACAAGAGGATTTCCAATCATATTTAAATGCTCCCAAAGGCTCGTATGACACGTACCTAGGTTTTCCCTTGCAGGTCCCTTTTTTATTTACTTTTTTAAAATTAAAGAGAGAGGGACAATCAGAGAGAGAGAAAAAGAGAATCAGTTATATTTAGTTTTTCATGTGGCTTTTGTTGCTCCAACACTTTGTTGTGTACGTGGTGCTAGGGTTTGAACCCGTGTGCCAGGCAAGCGCCGTAACCACTGAGCCACTGCTCCAACCCAGGTTCCTTGCTATCTGATATTAAAAGTGGCAATTTCTTTATCAGTTACCTATAGTAGTAACCTTGAGGCTGAATCCTAAGAAATGCCAGGTATCAAGGGTGCTTCATTTGCATAACTACCGCCCATCTGGAAGTCCCGCTGGAGCCCAGTGGGAGGTCCCCATGAGGCCATTCTGCTTGACACCCTGGCTGTCTACACTCCAGGACCAAACCCACGCTGCTCAATTCACAGGCACTCTAGAGGGCAACGCGCCTACCCCTCCCACAGCCTGCTGAAGGTGCCCTGACTCTCACCACCTGCTACACTGACCTCCACACTGTCCTTGACCTGGTCCTGGTTCCCAGGGCGGGGACTTTACAGGAGAATGCCTTTCTCCCACCTGCAGGGCCTGGTCTCACTGTTCAGGTTCCAGTTCAGAACTGGCCTCCTCAGAGCCCTCCCTGCCCACCCTTGCCCAACAGAGCACTCACCCATGCGGTCACCCTCTCCCTGTTCCTAGTGACCTTCTTCATCATGTGGATCACCACTGACAGCACACACTACTCTTTTGTCCTCTGGTTGGTGACTCATCCATCCCCCACTAGGCTGGGAGCTCTGTGTGAGCATGTGGCCCCTCACTGTTCAGTCCCCAGCATCTGAGCACATTCAAGTTGCCCTAACGGAAACACATTGATCCATTGATTTTGACAAAACTAGGAAAATCGCCTCTATTTGCTGGGTTGGAATAGCTTGGGTTGTATTTCTACGAGGGGAGGGGGAAAGGACTGAAGATAATGTCACAATATTCCGTGAAACTGCGTGGTCCACTGGGACTCCTCTGTGCTATCTTGAATGCTGCCTTTCTCAGGTGTGACTGGCTCAATTTCCTCATCTACAGAAAGGCCCAGTGATTACATGTCATGTTGGGAGGGCTCCAGGCCCCAACTGAACACCAGCTCCTCAAAAGGAAAGCAAGAGGAAGGGAGGTCCCCGGCCTGCCTCCCACGGGCGCTCTTCGAAAGGAGCTGGCGCCTTCGTTTGTTTTCTTATTAATTAATCCGTATTTGCTTCCAGGAGGACATGGTCTTGATTGGTCCAGCCCACCCAGTTCTTAGATTCCACATTTCTTTGGCATTTCTACAGCAGTGGTACCTACCTGGCAGGGCTGTTTTAAAAAGAAATGAGAGGGCTGCAGAAATGGCTCAGTGGTTACAGAGCTTACCTACGTTCAAACCCCAGTATCACTTACACAACTAAGTATCAGAGCAACGAAAGCCACATGAAAAACTAAATATAGTTGATTCTTTCTCTCTCTCTCTCACTCACTGTCTCTCTCTCTCTTAAAAAAAGAAAAAGAAAGAAATGAGATAATACATGTAAAGTGTTTTGAATGGTGTGTGAAATACATGAAGCATTTATTACACATTAGTGACATCATTTTACTATTACAATGAGAACTCGGATTTCTGATGTTTTCATTTATTTCAGGAGGGTCTAAAAGCGTCTGTGTTTGACTATTTTATATCCCTATCCTGGGGCTGGGAGGCATGGTCAGGAATCTAGGCAGCCATTACTGAAAAGCTACAAAATCTATATAATGTCGGGGTGGGGGGCTGGATTAGCGCGGGGAAATTTCAGAGAGGGTATCAGACAAAAGGTTTCATAAATGGGCTGGAGCGGTGGCTCAGCGGTTTCGGCGCTTGCCTGGCAAGCACGAGGACCCCGGTTCAAACCCCAGCACCACGTACACAACTAAGTGTCGGAGCAACTAAGGCCATGTGAAAACTAAATAAAGTTGTTTCTCTCTTTCTCTGTCCCTCTCACTGTCCCTCTCTCTTAAAAAAAAAAAAAAAAAAAGATAAAATCGTAACACAAAGCCAAGCACAGTGATGTGTACCTGCAACCCTAGCAACTTGGGAGCCTGAGGCAAGAGGATCACAAGTTCAAAGCCATCCTCAGCAACTTAGCAAGGCCCTAAGCAAGTTAGTGAGACCCGTCTCGGAATAAATTAAAAAAAAAAAAATTAAGACAATGGTGTTGAAATATAAATAACAAAAGCCACTGAAAACATTCAACGTGAGCTGGGGTGTAGCTCAGCAGCAGAGCACTGGCCCAGGCTGCTCAAGGTGTAGCATCATGAAAATCAACCAAGCCAGTGAGTTTAAAATTAATGTCACCACGTTTACATCTCTTACACAACCAAACACAGCACCCTCACTGTCTTTTTCCTCATGTGAGCAGTAACCATAGTTAGCACTGAAATCTGAGCGCAGGATCATTTTAACCTCCACGTGCATTGGAAGCCCGGTCCATGCATGGCTCTGATGCCTCCTCCCCAAAATTAAATAAACCAAGCCAGTCCACAGTGTTGACAGGCCAGGAGGCATCACTGAGGTCCAAATGAAGAGACCAAGCCACGCAGCCCTGTGACTGCCAGGGCACCCTGACTCCTGAGAACCCAGTGTGACTCTTGATTTTCTAACAAATGTTTATCAGATAAACAATGATTTCTGCCCCAAAAAGAAGATCCCGCCTCGCAGCCACAGGAGGGATGTCCGTCACTCTGCGTGGATTCCAAAGCTCTGGACCATGGCCAGCGGAGGAGTCATGGTGCATCTGAAGGGATAAGGGAGATAAAGTGTATCAAAGGGTCCTTGACGCTTGGCATGCTATGCAGGCCTGTCTCTGAGCGTCTCTGCTCTGACTGACAGGGGTTAGGCCACAGGAGGGCCATAAACAATGGCCAGAGCCGGCTTGAGGCCCAACACCTGGCTGAGACCTTGGGTCAGTCCGGAGGCTGTGGGCAGCTGTGGGCTCTGGGAGCCTCCCCAAGAGGCCCCTTCCACAGTGCAGGGCCCCTGGCTTGCCGCCCACATGTTTGGAAAATAGGGTGGGATTCTGTTTATGTTCTGTGCTGCAGGGCCAGCCGGCTGAAGGAGGCAGAAACTCAGCAGGGAAGGGCCTCAGAGGACAAGCAAACCTGGTGGGGGGCCCTGTTTGGATCCAGATTCCAAAGCATCCCGGTAAAGCAGAGGTTTTTCAGACCCTGAAGCTATGGAAAGGTGGCCTAGGGGTCCTTCTTCCTTCAGTGATAGTGTCCTCCTGTGCAACCTTCAGTTTTTCTTTCTTTTTTTTTTTTTTAAAGAGAGCAGGAGAGAGGGATTGGAGAAAATCAACTTTATTTATTTTTCCATCTGGCTTTTGTTTCTCCAACACTCAGTTGTGTACGTGGTGCTGGGGTTTGAACCCAGGTCCTTGTGCATGCCAGGCAAGCACTCCAACCACTGAGCCACTGCTCCAGCCTCAGCCTTTTATTTTTTCTAAATAAAAGTTTAGGGAGTTTTAGTACATGAATGTTAAAGTGTGTAGGAAAAACTGACAAAGTCTATGATATGTTTTTAAATGCTTAGGAGGGATAGGAGGAGGGGAAACTAGCTGATGGCAGTGTAGCAAAATCTTAATAATTACTGAGCCTGGGTAATGAGCAAGGGGACCCCGGGGGGTTCATGGTACTTAATTTAGACCATGTTTGAATTGTTTGTTTTTCCAGTACTGGGGGTTGAACCCAAGGCCTCTTGCATGTTAAATAAGTGCTCTACCCCTGAGTTACATCCCCAACCCACAGTTAAAACATTTTTACCAAGATGATTATTAGAAATCTAGCATGCCCAAAACCCTGGGTTCCATCCCTACCACTAAAAAATGAAAACAAAAGGAAACCATGATCATAATTATAATAAGAAGTTTTCAAACTGCTCCACAGAGTGTCAGTGGTACAGGAAAATTTAGGGGCCCCTTCCAGAGCACTGGCTTTTAACATGTGTGAGCTCACTGAACATGGGATCTATTTGAACATGGGATCTATTCCATTGGCCCTCCCAGCTACAAATGAGCCATGAATTTCATGTAGACATTGAGCTCCATAAATGTTATCTCATTTCCTCCTTATCAACTCAGGCAAACATTACTGCCATTTCACAAATGAGACCCAGAAGGTGAGTAACTTGCCCAAGCCTCAGCTGCAAAACAAAGCATTGCATTAAAATATTATTTATGCTAATTATGTGTTAGCTAAAAATAATAATAAATATAATTTACCTTGATTGTTGAGTTTTTGGGTTTTGGGCACCCTCTTAAATTTAGTCCCAGCCCTGCTCATTGGGTGGCTAATGAGATATCTTAAAGGTCTTAAAAAGTAATTCAACATCTGGGTTGGGGCTGTGGCCCTCACTACCATGTGTCTCTCCCCAATAAACCAAGACCCATCATCTTTATGCTCCCAGCTGTTAGCATATGGGAAGGTCTCGTATAGGTGTCCAGCTAATGCAGCATCTCTGATTACTAGAAGGTTTTCTCTCGTCCAGAAATTTCAACAAATTAGGATCATAGTCAAAAGAAGACAATGATGTACAAAGTCCAAAAAATAGATAATTGATTATATACCCATTTCAACTCCTGAGGAAAGAAATGAGTTGAATTAGATGGCGTTTAAACCATAAGAATTCTAGAAAACAACATACTTTAAATGGGAAACAGCTGGACATGGTGGTGCACGCCTGTGATCCCAGCAGCACGGGAGGCTGAGGCAGGAGGATCACAAGTCTGAGGCCAGCCTCAGCAGCTTAGCAAGGCCCAGTCTCAAAATAAAAAGGGCTGGGGATGTGGCTCAATGTTTAAGTACCACTGGGTTCAAACCCTGGTACAAAAAGAAAAAGAAATAGGAAAGAGGGCACTGTACAAATTTTGCCTAATGGTTCTCAGTTGTTGTAGCTAGGTGTGTGGGATTTATGTTTTCAATCAAAGCTAAACCTGTAATGCAACGCATGTTCCTGTAACTTAAGTTTCAGATATGTAAGGCGCCGTCTAAAGTTAGGAAGCCACATGGTCAGGGTGGAGCCATTTTTAAATTCCCTAACTGGTATCCAGTCACAACTGCACCCCTTTCCTGTAATTGCCAAATTTTAAATTAGCAAATTGCATAGGTTGTACCCATAATAGTTCCTATCAGAGCGAGGGGCAGTAATTGCTTAGGAATAAATACTGGCAGACTGCCCCACCAGGTGTGCTTGTTGCCCAGATTCCCTTTGGGGGTGCGCCCTTCTGCAGAGGTACAGTTCTGCCTTGCCCACTCCCTCCCAAGCCTGTTTTATCACAGGACCTCGGTGTTTTGTTTTGTTATTAAGGAGTTGTTGTACAATCATACATGAGTATGAAGTAACCATATGACATTCGTTTGATCTTAACCCATAGTTACCCCCACATCGCCCACACCCTAGTTTCTAGATTCTTCTATTACACCCTATAAGAGACATAAATGTCCATATGTATAATTATGAATTTTTCAGAATTCAGCCATTGCATAAGTATTATTTGACTTCTGGGTGGTGGGTAAAGCAGATGCTGCACTGTTGATTGTCTCCCTAGAGCCCTCCCTTTCTTCCCTCCCTCCCCCCACACCTACACCTCCATCTCCCGCTCCTTCATGTCTTTGGTTCCCTTATATTATGTGTTGCTGCACCTTTGCTGGGTCTAATACATGATTTTGACAACCTTTCATCCAAGCCTGGGTTCAGCTCCATCCTCCACAAATGAGGGAAAGCATTCACCCCTTGAGTCTCCGGGTCTGGCTAAAGTCACTCAGCATGATTTCTTCCATCGCCTTCCATTGACCTTCAAAGGCTGCAATACCGTTGTTTTTAATAGCTGAATAGAGCTCCATTGTATAGATATACCAGAGCTTTTGGATCCATTCATCCAGTGCACCTCGGTGTTTCTAACAGATATAGAAAAATGCTGATTTAAAATTGTGAGGGATGGACTCTAGGGTCACTGCACCATTGTGTTACATCCCTAGCCCTTTTATCTTTTATTCTGGGACAGGGTTTAAGATGTCCAGGCTGGGCTCAAACTTGCAATTCTCCTGCCTCGGCCTCCTAGCAGCTGGGATTACCGGTGTGCACCACCACACATGGCTTGTTGGAAACTTTTGAAGGGAGAACTGGCAATGAAAGAAAGCACATCGTTAATACTAATTTTTTTTTTTTAAGAGAGAAGGAGAGTGTGTGAGAGAGAATCAATTTGATTTATTTTTCCACTGGCCTTTGTTTCTCTGACCCTTAGTTGCGTATGTGGTGCTGGGGTTTGAACCCAGCTCTGGGCGCATGCCAGGCAAGTGTTCCAATCCCTGAGCCATCGCTCCAACCCCATTAATACTAATTTTAGTAGCTGACTTTTCAATACATGCCAGGAAAGAGAACACTGCATCTGTTTGGGAATCAGCATGAAGTTTTTGACTACTTTGGCTCGAAGGAAACCGTCTAACAATAGGAATACGCACAATTACTAAGGCATACGGGACACTGAACGAAGCACTTCTTATGATGAGCTCATTTAATCTTGTGCTGTATCACCCCACTTCACAAATGCGAACACTGACCCAGAGTCCCCTACCTAGATAGAGGCAGAGCAGAGATTTAAACCAAAAACTGTCAACACCCCTCACAACCATCCAACCAGGGAATGGACAGCAAATCAGTTACTTAATTTTTGTGTAAAGGTGCCCTAAATCCCTGATTGCTTGGGGGGGGGTGCTCATGCTCTCCTGTTGGCTTCTCCTGAGGTTAAACTATTGCAGTTGAACAGGGTTTTCCAGAATAGGCCAGAAATTACGATAACTTTCATGTGCAGACATTACTGGGAGAAATACCGCCGACACTTAAAAAAGGAACCAAACCTTTCTCAGCTCATGATGGGTCTTTAATTGCTTCCCAGAAGGTGAATAAAACATTATCCTACTGACCGTAAACTAAACGGTCAAGAGAAACTAAAAAAAAGAAATCAGTTCCCCAAACATGATTCTGACTTGCAGCCCACGGAACAGGACCCAGCAAGTAGCACCAGCAATGACCTTCCTTAGATCAGTCTCAACACTGAAGGAGGCCACAGCCATCGGAGGTCCCTCCTGAGCCACCAAGGAAAAAGAAAGCAGCTGAAATCCATGACAAGCAGAAATCTAGTCTACAAAACTTCAAAGATTGGCGCGCATTACCAAATCGCATCTTTCCCAAATGCGCACACGCTTTCACATCAGAGATGTGAGGCTGTGCCTTAGGATCAAGGGCAGGCCTCAGGTTAATTAGTATGCTTTTCTTTCCTAATGATACATAGAATAACTATGCAACTTGCAGTCTACAGGGCCCTGGAGCCACTGAAACAATGTATCAGTGGTAGCTTCCTGGCTCTCCCTAACAACCCCAGTTTATATCTGCAGAATGTGTTTGAGAAGGTTAAACTTCAGTTCACTCGTTACCTCGTAATAGTGGCAAACCAAGGATAAATATCCAGGCAACTTCGTAAACCTCTCAAAGCAAAAACTGATGTGTGGAAGGCAGCTTCCAATTGCTTCTTGAAGAAGGGAGACTTAATCATTGGGTTAATTCACTGCCTTCGACTCCAGACATCCATAATTTTAAACCTGCTGAATATGGTTTGGTTAGACTATTCAAATGGCTTAATTTTTCATATTGGCTTGCGAAAGTTCGGTCTCTGTTGGGCGCCGGGTGCAGGGCATAATGGCAAGCATGCACCGTGTGTATCGGTGGAGAGCCCCTTGAACTCTGCTCTGTGGGAACAAAGGGTCTCCAAGACGCATCGGAGTCGCAGATGTCGAGTTATCTGAAGGGTCAGAATGCCAATTAGATATTGAACATGGCAGGAGGAGGGTGGAGTTTCCAAAACAAACCCAGGGTGAATAGGAGCAGTCCCTGAGTTGCAGCTGAAGTCCTGCTGTTCCTTTGTACAATGATTTGTGGCAAATTTGTTCTGTCACTGAGGCATAATTCCCCCTGGGTCT
>PVKS010014432.1:0-48373 GCA_004027875.1 Aplodontia rufa | reverse complement strand
TAAAATGTTCCTCCTACCGAAAGCAATTTACAGATTCCATATAGTTATCAAAATACTCATGACATTTTTCACACAACTAGGATAAACAATCCTAAAAACTGTACTGAAGCGAATTGGAGCAAAAGAACAAATTCTAGATATATTGTACTACTTGAACTACAGTAATCAAAATAGCATTGTATTGGCAAAAAATCCAACAAACTGACCAATGGAATTGAATGGAGTGCCTAGATATAACCCTGTGAACCTAACAACCATCTGATTCTGTAGAAAGGTGCCAAAAACATATGTTGGAGAAATGTTAGTTTCTAAATTAATGATTCTAAGGAACTATATATTCACATGCAAAAAAATTAAAAGTTGACCCCATCTCTCTCAACTTGTATAAAAATCAACTCAAATCAACCAAAGATTGAAATGCAAGACCCAGTGTTATGAAACTACCACAAGAAAACAAGGAAAAATATTTCAGGATATCTATGTAAGCAGTTTTGTTTTTTAGGATACTACACCAAACACAGGAAACAAAACCAAAAAGAGACAAGTTGGATTATATCAAAGGAACAAGTTTCTACAGAGCAAAGGGACTAATTAACAGAGTGAAAAGACAACCAATACAATGAAAAATATTTTTGCAAGTTATTTATCAGAAAAGAAATTAATATCCAGAACATATAAATAACTTAAAAACTCAACAGCAAAATATAATAATAATCCAATTTAAAGTGGGCAAAGATATGAGTGGATACTTTTCAAAAGGAAAAATTATAATGGCCAACACATTTATGAAATAATGCCCAATTTCATTGTCTGTCAGGGAAAAACAAATTAAAACTGAAACCAGTTATTATCTCTCCCATTTGAAAAGGCCATTATCTGAAGGACAAAAAAAAATGTTAGTGAGGATGTAGATAAAAATTAACTCTTACACACAACTGGTGTGATATAAAATTACATAGCTATTATGGAGAACAGCATGGAATTAGAATATACCCAAAGGAAATGATATCAGCATATCATCAAGAAAACTGCATGCCCACATTCATTGCTGTGTTGTTCACAATCAACAAACTATGAGATCAACCTAGATGTCCATTAATGGGTAAATGAATAAAGAAATTGTGGTGATTACACGTAAGGGAATATTATTTAGCCATGAAAATAGTTATACCCTATCACTTGTAGCTACATGAATTTAACCTGGCGGACCTCATGTTGAGTGAAATGTCAGACATAGATAAAAGATTCCATGTTCTCTCTCATATATGGATGTGAAAAAGTCTATTGAAATGTATTCTAGTAAATTCTAGGGGTGAGTAAGTCAGGAGAGAGATAGAAGGAGGCTGAATAATGTGTTCCAAAACACAGTTAAATAGAAGTACAATATCTGGAGCACAGTGGAGTAACCACAGTTCACAACATCCTGTGTTATGTTTTATGAATAAATGGAGAGAGGAGCATGGACACTTCACACACCAAATAATGATGAAAAGAAGAAAATGTTAATTACCCTCATTTGGTCTGTATATATTTCATACATGTGTAGAAATGTTGAAAACTACTGCATGGGTAGATACAAACATGTGTTAATCAAAAGTTGAAAAAGTGGTATTGAAAAATTAGAAATGGTGAGTACCCTGGATGATCATTGCACACTGTTTACACGTATGAAACTAGTACTCTGTACCCATAAATCATGTAATTAAAATAACAATAAAAATAATGAAAAGAATTCAAAAGAGCCCAGTTGTTTTTTCCTAAGACCATACTTCTGAATAATTTTGCTGGTTTGATACCATTTTTGCATAATTTGTCTCAAATTAATTACAATTTAACCTATTTATAAAATTTTTCCATTTTAAGCATTTTGGTAGGGAAGTGAAACCCATCTTGGTGTGATTTTCCTTCTGCACTGCTTTTTAGATAAATAGCATGAATGTACCTACTTTTATTCACAGTCTTCCTGGTTCTTACCATTGCCAACAATGGGTACTACTAATTGTTTTAGCTTGTATCCAATTTTTTTTTTTTAAAGAGAAAAGGACAGTGAGAAAGAGAAAGAGAGGGAGAGAGAGAGAGAGAGTGACAGAGACAGAGAGAATAAATTTTTATTGAGTTTTTCACATGGCTCTCATTGCTCTGACACTTCGTTGTGTATGTGGGTGCTGGGGTTTGAACCCATACACTTGTACATGCTGGGCAAGTGCCATAACCACTGAGCCACTGCTCCATTCCCTATATCCACTTTTTAAAAGAGAAAAATAATGATTTTCAATTCCCAGTATTTTCATCATTAATATTTACACTTTTGTAAGAAATTTCTGTTTATTTACATAAGCTGACTGTGCTCTTTATCTACTGACCATTAGTACACTGGATCTCCCAATGTATAGTAATGTATTATTGACAATCAAAGAATATTTAATCTTTGCCATATGTACTATGAATATACTCCCCCAAATTTTATCTGCTTCTAAAATGACATATATTAATATATTTGTAATGTTAATATATTTAATTAATATCTTAACTAAATAACTTTTTTAAAATATTCAAACTTTAATCAAAGAAAAATGAACATTTCACTCTAAGAAAGTTACAGCTCTTAGAAATATTATCCCTTCCTAAATATATGAAGACATTCTATAATAGTTAATTCTATTATATTCATAATTTCATCTTTACATGTAAATATTTAATGTAACTAAAAATATTATGTATGGGATATTAGAGTTATTTAAATTTCTAAAAGCTTTAAAACTATGTCTACATAGCCATATCAACATTTATATTTTTCTGAAAAAATAAGATCAATTTTGATAAACATTTGTAATTGGATAACATGATGATAAATTAAACATTTATTATTGGCTTGTACAAGGGTAATTTAGTCTTCCTTTGATTTTAATCATATGAAACTATTAATGCTAATTGATTTCTAAGTATCGAACTAACTTCTTAATCTCAAACTCTTACTGCAGTGCCTTATTATTTAATGTACTCCTGAGTTTGAATTTGATCACATTTTGCACACATAAGCACATAAGTTGAATTTTGCCTATGTATCCCTAAATGATATCTGCTCCCAACGTTGCCTTCCAGGCTCTCCTGAGAGCTCTCCCAGTGCCAAGGAAGGATAGATGTACCTCTCCCAGAGCAGGAGACAAGATGAGCGCAACGGCAAGTGTCCTGGGTCCTCATTCTATCACTCTTATATCCAGAGCTGCTCTACACAGCAATTATGCGTAGAGATACGATGAAATATATGGGGGGTACCCAATTATGTAACTCAAAAGAGGGCAGTCATAGGACCAAAGGATCAGTACGAAATTAAGCAATCAGAGTCTGAGAAGCAGAGAGGAAAGGCTGATATATTTTTAGAAGTTTTATCAAAGATCTGCATTACCGACTCCCATTGTTCTGTGAAGGAAATACAGAAACACACCAAGATTTAAACCAGACCTTCTGATACCAGTTGAAGTTCTCCATCTACTCCATTGGTTCATTTTACTACTTCTGCCAGTATTGACAGTGAAATTTGTGTCCGTACTACTGTGTGAAACTGTGTGCACGTAAGTGTGTGTATGAGCAGCGTGAAAGCTGTTTGGCAATATTGACCAAATTCCATTTTTATATCATATGTGTGTATGAATATATCAGAACAAACCCAACCATTGCATATAATTTATAATGTACCAATAAAATAAATGATAAAAAAAAACTGCACTTTGATCTAAAAGACATAAAAATTGGTAGAATCAACAGAGTTTCAACATTTAAAGATTAACTTAAAGTAAACTTCCCTACTTGGTATTATTTTTACATGCATAGGAAGAATTCTAGAATCTTGGATCACACAGTGATAATCCAAGGATAATAAACTCTTTCTACCTAACAATGAGTAACCATCCTAGCATCCTGGAGATATCTTGCGAAGTTTTTCATTAGTATTTGGGGTTTAATGGGTATGACTCACACAGTTGTTCCAGGCTAAATATGGAGCTGTGGCCTTCACTTAGTTATTACACTGAAAACATCCTTTCCTTGACCAGTTCTATATCACGCAGAGCCTTGTAAGGGGTGGTGCAAATTTGTACCTTCTCCTCCTATTTTGACTTTGGAGACTTTGTAAAAAATTTTGTTCCACCTCCCTGTACTTAGTGTCAGCAAGTAATTCCCTTCATCCTGTCCTGATATAAAGTTTGCAATGGTTCACCTAATTGCACATTTAGGCACACTCAGGTTGGCAGTTTATTTCTTCACATAAACTTTCTGCAAAATACCATAGTAAACTGAAGAGGAAAATGCCAGTTAGCTAAAAATCTGGAAATGCAACTGCCAAATGTCAAAGATTTTATGCCAAGAAGTTCAGCTAAGCTTGACTTTGCATCCTGGTCTGGCTAGGGGAATCACAAAATATACCCAAGGTATTTATGTACTAGATGGGTTTACTATTGAAACAAACTCATTAAAAGGCATTTAAAGGGATTTTTAAAAATTAAGGAAATTATTTTTTTCCTTTGGAATTCCCTGTATCCAAGGACATTTTCATATGGCATTGCTGTCCATGGCTCTGTCATGACCAAAATCAAGTGCACCTAAAAATGTAGTAAAGTAGCAACTGTCACCTGGGAGAAATTTATGTGGAGTCTCTCATCAGAGTTAATGAACCTTTGAGTCAAAGGCACTTATCCTTCCTTTACTGATGTTAGTGAATGTGCAACCTCGGTCTTCAACTAAAACCAGGCTTAACTGAAATATCAGTTGCATTAGCTATAATACTAGAATTTTTTTTCAAAAAAAGGCTTTTTATTGAAAATACTCTATGCCAAGCCATGGCAATTATTGCTATGTTTATTTTGCCCTTGAGAAAAATGTAACCGAATTAACCCAAGTAATGTCTTGGAAATTGCTCATATCTGACGACTACTTTGTTCCGGATATTCTTTGCATCCTTCAATAATAACTTCTTCCATTCTTTGCTGGGTTGAGAATGACTTCGAAGAAAAGTCAAATTTCAATCTTGCACACCAAATTCAAAACCATATTGAAAACAAATGTGACCAGTGACTAGAATAACAGCCCAGTGTTATTTTTTCCATGTGCATTTTCCTCTCTAATTTCCCCCTATTCTTCTATCCCTAAAGCCTGAAGTTTGCCTTGTCCAACTTTATTAAGCATATAAAAAGACTGCCTAGGTTCTCTGAAATGAAAGTTTAGGAAGTTGCACAGGTGGCCCAGTTGATGCCAGAAACATAAAAACCTAGGGCTGGTCCCCAAATTGGGAAAATTGACTTCTGTGAAACGAAAGCTTCCGCATATTATCACTGTTTTTACTTCAGAAAACATAGTGAAACATATTGGAGGTCAAATAGAATAAAATTTTACCTCTGTGCATTTTAACTATCAATATCTATGACTTTAAAATAAAATGATGAAGATGGTGTATTAGCATTCAAGACCACTTCCCTAGTATTGTCTACACACACACACACATATTTTTTCTTCTCAGAGCCAGTTTCCAAGCCACCTGACCTCTGATATTTTATTTTTTTATATCTCAATTCTCTTTAATGAAAAATAAAAGATTTCATATATTGAAATCTAAAAGTTTTTCCATCTATATAATTATGTGATTCTCTAGTTTTTAAATATTGTCAAAAGGATTTCACATTATATTTTTCTGTGCAACAAATGAGCTCACGATCTTTCTTAAAAATTTTATTTTAGTGGAAATTTAGTGTCTGAATTGAACATTTACTGTCTAGAGAACATTTTTGTTTTCTCCTCTCCCCGTGACCTCTCCCCTCTGACCTCTGAGTTTCAAGAAGGGTCCCTGCTCTCGTGTGACTCTGTGCTCTAAGGGACATGCAAATTAGTCTTTGCTAACATGTCCCATGATGTTGGCAGGATGCTCACATGATAGTAAGTTATTCTGGATGTCTATGAAACTCCTTCAACTCCAGAGCCAAGGCAGTGAGCACAGAGTAATTTGTATAACCAAGGCTCACTCATTTGTTTTTGTAAAATAATGTCACCCCTGAATTATCCAAATGACCTCATTTTGTAATTAAGGCTCCACTTGAAAAGCCTGCAGAAATCAGATATTTTTCAGAGGGTTTGAAAATTCATTTTAGAGTGTCCTGTGCTCTCTCTCACAAACTAGTCCACGGGCTGAAATCCAGCAGTGGGATCCGTTCCTCTTCTTCATCTCCTGCCTTGGTGTGATCCACGCGATGACAGAGAACGCCCACAGTGAAGCCCCAATCCAGCATCCAAATGCTCTGACCAAACCCTAACCTGAGCTTTGAAGAACATTCTTGATTCTCTGCAAAGCAAGGGAAAACAGTTTCCTATACAACTCTGCTAAATATTGTTACTTACACTTTAAAGCAGTGCCCTTCTCCTCTGACCTACACAAAAGTTTTCTAAAATTTTTGTAAATAATTGCATAAATGCAACGTCCAGTCCAAAGACCACAGTGAATGAAAAACATTTTCAACATGAGCGTAGCATTGAGTTAAAAATGTATAAAATGTCCGAAAATGTATCTTTTACATTAAAAGCACTCAAGATAAGGCTATAGAATGCTTATGGAAATGTACTTATTATACTTACATAAAAAGTATAAAACAGAATGAAAATGAACAGGCCAAACCCATGAGATTAGTTCCCCTCAGGAAGTGGGGAGTCAAATGGGTCTGAGGGCTGTAGACAAAGAACACATTTACTTTACCACTAATGTTTTATTGCTTAAAAAACACTAACAATTTAAAACTAATATACTGAAATGTTAAGAGTGGTTCTTACTAAATTTTGTTTTCCGGAGAACAATATGACTTACTGGACTCTGACAATGAATTACCTGGGGATCAAAGTCACCTTGAACACTCAGCAGTTGTGTGACTTTCCACTGGGTATGTAAGTTTCCTATTCCTACTCTGAAAAATCTGTACTATAATAGTACCTACCTGACAGATACCATGAACCAACCATCCAAATGTGTTAAAACCAAATGATGGAATCTTGGGTATTGAAATATCTGTTAAATCGAGGTAAAATTGTGAGAGTCATCAACCAACAGAGTTCTCAAGAGAATTTAGTGGATTTTAACTAGATGCTTTGAAGCTAGTGGATTTTAACTAGAAGCTTCTGTGCTTTGAAGATGAAATGTGTGAGTCCAAATTCAGCTACACACCCTTTCATATTCATAGAGAAGCTCTGAATTTCTGCTCAATAATTATTTCCTGTGGTTCTTCCCTCTTAACAGGAATCAACAAATTCTGCAGGTGCAGTGAATGTGTCTTTTTATGAAAGTTCCTTTTAATTATGTCCATATATGTTCCTTATTGTTATATGTATGAACTGACTCCAGAGGCTGACCTACTAGGTTTTCTCTAATCTCCCTAAAATAGACATGCATGTTCATAAAAGAATGGTCTAGTTCATATCATAATTTCTAGCCTTATGCTTCACAATTAGTTTAAGCTAAATTTTGTCCAAAAACATAAGCAATAGATCATCCATCTGGTGGAAACAGTGATCCAAGGCAACCCAGTCATTAAGGAAGCTGTAGGAACTTGGGTGGGTCATATATTCCTCATATTTGAGACTGTGAGGGTACCCTATATTTATGTACATTGTTTAGGAGAGTGTTATGGTGGCCAGGACTCCGTCAGTAACTGCCTGCTAATCTAAGTGACCACAATGTGATTTTCATCAATTCCAATTTGTTTCAAAGAGAGAGGAGTGTGTGTGTGAGAGAGAAACAGAATCAATTGTTTTTATTTAGGTTTTCAGTTCTCCACGGTTAGTTGTGTACAAAGTGCTAGGGTTCAAACCATGTTCTTGCACATGCCCGGCATGTGTCATAACTGTTAAGCCACTGCTCCAGCCCCTCACCAATTCAAATTAATTGAAAATTGAAAAATGGATAGATCTTGGTGGGAAACTGCAAAGAGAGAGAAGAAAGGGAGGGAGGAAAGAGAGAAGAAATATGTACCATAGTGCTTTACATACAGATATGAATCTTCAGATATGAAGGGAAGGAAGAGAATGAGGGCAAAGGGACAGAGGAAGGAAAGCAGTGGTCTTTATGATTTATGTGGAAGAGAGAGGTGCAAGATAAAAGCAATTAACTTCAACTGGGAACTGAAGAGAAAATTATCAAACGATATACTGTTTAAATGGGAAGAACTGCAGAATTTGTTGTGGAAACGATGCATTTAATTCAGCATAAGAAATAATACAACTCACATGTTAAATCCAGAAATGCTATCAATAACTTCAACTTCACTCTGAAAAACAGCAAAATTAGGAGTCTGTAGAAAAGGATTCCCAAATATAGAAGCACAGTCACCCCCAAAGAGTTGAACTTGTGAAATCAACGTAAATTGGCTTCTCTTAAACATATGTGGAAACCCTTAGGGGGCTAGATATTTCCCAAACTGAAGCTACTGCAGAGTGAAAAGGAAAGTAAACCCTGGCTGATTTTACTGGCTAACAGTTTTGAAGAGAGAATGTTGTTTGTGTGCAGTTTTCTGAAAAGCTGAACCATGCAGGGAGGATTTGGCAGCTTTTATCCATACCTTCCAAGGGAGATAATTCCAAGTACTAGAAAGGCATTTGCTGGCCACTACATAAACTATCTCTTAAACTCTCCAGTGCATTTCAGTTTCTCTGCACAAGTGGTACAGTGCTTTGGATGCAGATAGGGATATTCAGTTCAAAGGTAAGTAACGTTAATAAAAAGCATTTAACATGAGCATAATTCCATTTTCTCTCTTGCAAAGTTGTGCAAATATCACTTTTCACTAATATTTAAATGAAATATTACTGAAAATTGCAGTGACATTGATCCTCTATGTTTTCCACCATCCAGATATAATTACTAACAATTGGTTATCTTTCTAGTCTTTTCTATCATGTGCATTTGTTTACTATCATGTTTTTTGCAAAGAAAGCAATACCATGTTCAGTTTTTTGATGTGCTTTTTCACTTAGTCATAAATTATATAAAACTTTTTAATGTTTTTTCTTAAAACCTTATAATGGGAAAGAAAAGTAAGGAGCCTCAATATTCTGGTGAAAAAATTTCAAAGATTAGCAATCTGTCATGTTTTGTTCAGATTCTCACCACTTATTCCACTCTTGATTCAGAATCATTTCTTTTAAATGCCAGATATTATACTAATCTATTTAAAGTTATTTCAGGACAATTTTTCAGATGGCTTTGGGTGACCTTGTTGTCTCCCTATTCTTGCTGAAATTTTTAAGAATAACTGTACAATGTATGGTAATGCAATACCTTGAAATAGAGAGGTACTGGCCAAAGTTGCCCAAGCTCTAGTTTAGGTTCCTTCAGGAAAATTTTCTTCAACACTGTGACCTCATAGATTGTGTTGACCTGAGGTTAAAATAACCAGAATGGGCTGCTACCAGGGTCCCCTGCTACAATGCCAGTGGATCATTTATAGGTGAGATTCCATTCACCCTGGGGAGGTTTCCTGAGCCGCGAGAAAGTGGATATTTCTTGTCCCTTGCTGCCCATCTGTAATTAAAAAGTCCACTTCCTGCAACTTGTGTATGATTGTGTTATGACCCATTGGTCTCAACAAGGTGGTTAACAGTGTACAATGCTCTTGCCTTACAAATATGGATTCATTTTCAAACCACAAAAATGATATTACTTCATCTAACATATTACAAAACTTTAAAATATTCATGTATCATTCAATGTTTCAAATTTTTAGCTGGTTTTCTTATTGTTTTAATTTATATATTGATCCAAATAAATTGTGCATTTTACAATATCACTCTTAAATTCCTGTTAATCTATTGGATTCTGCTTCCTTATTCCTCTTTTCTTTCCTCAAAATTCATTTGAAGTAATGACTGTATCTTTTGTTCCAGAGTTTCCCAAGATTGAATTTCGCTGATTACATCTTTCTGTTCTTCAATATGTTCTTGTGAACTAGATTTTTCCTATAATTCGGAATTCAATTAAGTGAATGATTAGGGTTAGATTCAGTTACACAGATTTTCAATGCATAAAATTTTTATCTATCTTCATATTAATGGATATTTTAATACTTCCTAGTCTTTTATTATCATCAGTGATACTATATTTCTTATGCATATAGCTTTGCATGTTTGTCTGATTTTAAAGATAAATTCTTAGGCATTTTATTGCAGAACCAAAAAGCATATGCTTCTTCAATGTTTGTTGGTAAAGCTTGTCAAATGAGACCTTCTGAAAAATGATTCAGTTTTGAATTATACTCAACATCCCTGAAGATATATTTCTTCATTTTTTTTTAATTGCATGAACCAGGTCTCTAAAGTTTCTTCAGACTGAAGCAATTGGTTTTGCATTTTTGTTGTTGGTGAATTTGAACAAGTTCTATTACAAATGTAAGGTGATGTAAAAGCTGTTAAATTATCATTCTCTTTTATCTCCATTTTGCATGATAATTAGCCTTAATGGGTCACCCTTAGTAAATGGAATTACAAAATTCTAAAATGAGGGGGGGACTTTATTGCTATAAAATTAAAATTGAGATTCTGATTGATAGTGACTTTATTATGTTACATTTACAAGATTGGCATCCTTGACCTCTTCCTTTACTTTAGTATCAGTACCATAGAAATCAAATAAAAAAATACAGTTTGAAGATTTATGAAAAGTATTTCACTGTATCAATTTTAAATGATATAGAGAAAATTCAAATCCCAGAGGTTTTATTTTTCTCATAGCAATATCTATCATCCATCTACCTTCTTTCTTTATTTAAAAAAGACCACAGAATTTAGTGATATTCAAATTCTTGAAAATTATTCAGATGTTTCCATTGGAATATAAATTGCTTCCTGCGTCCTGCTTTAAGCATGACAGATAATGTCTTTCTCCTGGAATTGCCCTACAGCTGGAGTGGTCTTGAGTATAGTTTCTGAAGGTTATCATTGTTGCTTTTACAGAAAAGTTTTCATGGCAAAGTGTCTTCCCTTGCTGAACTTCATATTCCTTTGCAGCCCACGTGGATGTTGTCAGGATAATGTATTGGCTATTTCATATTATCTTGGCAGTTTTGCTATTCTTTTGGTACTTTCCCTTCAAATTAGCAGTTATGATGAGAAAGTGCACAAACTAATTAGAATTTTTGCATTTTCATTACCAAAATGTTTGAAATAGATTGAAAAATCAGTTTAGAAAATGAAATACCTTTCCTTTCTGTCTTAGTCTGAGTATCTGAGAAAATTAACTAGAGGAAGACATGTGAGTATTGCCACCACTGTGCAATAAATCTTAATAGTTTGGCCATGGATCAAAAGAACAGTGCAGGGCTAAAGAGATGGCTCAGTGATAGTGCACTTACCTGACATGTGCGAGGACCTGGGTTCAAACCCCAGCACCACATATACCACTAAATTTTGGAAAAATAAAAGCCATATGAAAGAAATATTTTTTAATTGATTCTCTCTCTCTCTCGCTCTCTCCCTCCCTGAAAAAAAAAAGTGCAGTCCAATATTAGTATTTTGCTCTGGGTTCAATGAGTTTGTTAGGTGTTTTAGGTTGAACCTAATTTGTCACTCCCAGCAAAGATATATTGAAGTCCTAAACCTTGTACCTGTGTTTATAAACTTGTTTGAAAATAAGCATCTTTGGAGATTTTCAGAAAGTTAAGATGAGGATATTACAGTGGACCTTAATCCAATATGACTAGTACATTTAAGAGGATAAGATTCAAAAAGGAAACCATCAGCAAAGATAGGCTTTCACAAAGATGCTCTGCACAGAGGGAAAATAAAAAAATCATGAGACAACAGAGGCAGAGGATGAATTCTTCTGTCATCCACCAAGGAACTCCTGGAGCTATTAGAAGCTAGAGGAGGAAGAAAGGGTCCTAATCTAAAAGCCTCACAGTGTACATGGGCCAATCAACAACTAGATTTCAGACGTTTATCTTCCAGAAATGTGGAATAATTAATTTCTCTTGTCTTAACCACCTACTTTTTATCACAGCTCCAGCAAATTAATATAGTGATTTATTTGGGAACATGGAGAAGCAGGGGGTTGAACTAGAAAGAGGAGGCAAGTATTTGGGGATTTATCTTAATTATAAAGTATACTAACTCATCTATCATTTCTTTAGAAAGTGTCTGTGGTAATTCCTAAAATAGTTTAAGTACACATACTATATACTGTTAGACTATTGTATCTGCCAGTTCCACATTGGTAGAGTCAAGCAATTACAGATGAAAAATAATTAAGAATAATGTCCATATAGTCTGTTTCTTTATTATAATTATTCCATAAAGAACTCTGTATATATCATTTACAAAGTAGTAGAGATTGTAAGTAATTTAGAGATGATTTAAAGTAAATGCAAACATCACTCAAAATTTTGATGTTTCTTGGGGAACATGAACCAGGAAAACTGAGGATTAAGTGTATCCTTGGCATATTATAAATTCCCTATTATAGCATATATGATCATTTATTATAATTACTTAACATGTTTTCTAACCATAGTCTCTACTCTGCTATGAATTCTTTGAGAAAAAGGAACAACTTTGCTTTAATTTTACTTGGTCATTTCCTGTTGCTAAGGAGGGGCAATGCTTATCACAATTGTATTGTGTGTTCCAATATGATTAACATTTGTCCTTCATAACACACACACTAAATAGGTGAACAGATAACATCAGACAACCTACATCTACACAAAATCTGTTTTTCATGTAATTGTCAATGAACTGAAGTCTTTTCTCTAAAATCAGCCTTAATAGTAGGGTAAAGATTAATATCTTAGGAGTAATTATTGCTTCACTCGTTAAATCACTGTAAGGTAAAGTACTTATAAGAAAGTTGACAGATGTCCATAAAAATATTCCTAAAGAGAGAAGAACTCATAGAATGCTTATAAGTGCCCAACTAAATAAGCATGTAGAACTATAATTATTCAATTATATTGTTGTTATAGTGCTATTGGAAACTTGAAACCTACTTTATATTCTGAATAAAGAAAAAGAAACAGTTGCAAAACATAAGCAGTTGTTTTGTTACAATTCTATCTCATATCTAAAAGTTAGCTTATTTTTTGCAACTTAGTTATTTCTCTTTCTAAATTAATTTGCATATAGGTCTCTGGAAGCATAGTTGGTGCTACTGTTCTTGACCCATTTTGATCTTAAAGATTAATAAGTTTTTTAAGGGTGTTTTTGCTGAGTTGTTCATCTTTCCTGTGTTTTATCATCACTGCTATGGGTGAATTTAATTAACAATGGATAATATGGGCATAACATAGTTTGGGACAGCTGTATGTTTTATTGTGTAATTTTCTCTAATAAAGCTTTCATGCCTGAACTTGAGTTTTTCTACATTATCAAATAAGCAAAAAGTAAGGATTTATTGGCTTTCATGTCATACAAATAAGATGGAGGAGTATTTTAAGAATAAATAAAAAAGCAAGACTGGAGTGGGGGCTCAGCTGTCGAGTGTTTGCCTGGCATGAGCAAGGACCAGGGTTCAATCCCCATCGCGACATACACAACTAATGGAGGAAAAATAACATCAACAACAACAACCCAAAAAAAAAAAAAAAAAGAAAGAAAGAAAAGAAAAATGGAAATTGACTCATTCTCTCTTTTTTTAATAAAATAAAAACTAAAGGCCCACTGCAGGGCCTTCCAACCATGTCCCTTACCAGAGGTTTCCTTCAGATTCAAGGATACATTCAACCTCCAGAGTGGCAAGGACACCAGGGTTGTTCATGTTGCTAATACACCGTTCGTTTCCTTGGAACCCCAATACACTCTGCAGTGGCCAAGATGTCCTTGGAGCAAAACTTCTCCCCTTGGCGTGTTTCCATTGCCTTTCTGTACTTTCATATCATGGGTGCTCAGAGTTAAGAGTAATGAGTGTGATAAATCACAGTGTATGACCCTGCTCCCGGGCCTTCTGCAGATGACTATTAACTTCCACTGATAAAAGTAAATCCTTCAGTGAGTGACTTACCCCCGTTATTTCTACTGTGTTTCCTGAACTCCATTTTTTTTAAAAAACAAAAATAAAAAGCTGTTCAGTTTTCATTTCAACCTCACTGTTAGCTTGGAGAGGAACAAATATAAGTGAAGCAAAAGTCACTGTTTTAATTTTACTTGGTCATTTCGTAAAATGACCAAGTAGGGAACATGGTTCAAATGACTATCATACATATACTATACATTAAGTACAATAATAAAGAGTATGTGTATGTGTAAATATTTTCTTTCTAGGTCTTTGCCCTCCACAGAACATCATTCATTGTCACAGATAACTGAGAGTTGATTCTTTATGGATTAGTCCTGGAGCAGGTCCCAGGAAAGATTAGTTCCACAAGATTAGCATGCTTTTTAGTTGTGAAGCCAACCTGAACCATCACGGGCAAAGTCAGGGAGTTCCCGCAGCCCTGGATGCATCCTTCCTGTGCACAAAGGCCAGATAGTTCCAGAACAGCACAGACATGCTCTAAAGGATTTTGCAAGGAAAGGCAAGCATATATTGACAAAATCAGGAGGAACTGAAATGAAAAGCAAAATGGAGATTTTGCTTTAAGTTACTGAAAATGGCTTAATGACCTTAATCATCTACCTGCTTCATTATGAAATAGTTACATGTAGAGACAACGGAGATGTCCTTGGAGTAGGAAGGAAGAAGTATATAATGCCATATTCACATGGTAGAATGCAGTGAACAACAGTAGTGGTTCCACATGATATGAAAATAAAATGTAATGATAATTACAAAATGGAGGGTGCAGAAAGATCTGCATAATACGATTTCTCTGTGTTAACTAACTTGAATGAACAGACACGAGAGCATCTATGCACTGGTGTGTGCGTTTACTTCGGTATTTATTCATTTACTAGTGAGTTAGTATATTCTGGAAAGCAATGGGTGAAAAGAATCTGCTAATATTTGTTAGCTTTGAATGAAGACAAAAATAATCTTTTTTTAAAATAAATGTGTGACTTTCTGAGTTGTAAGCAGTTTATAAACTTTTACTGTCTCAAAATAATATCAATGCTAATTACTATGTGACTATTGCGAGACTGACCACAGACTTGGCAACCTTCTTCACTTCACAAGTAAAGCAGTAATAAATAAACAACATAGAATAGCATAAAGTTATACAGAAATTTCTAAGCACTGGAAATGAAATTCAAAGTTCATCAGTTTAATATGGCATTCATATAAATAAGGCAATTTAAGTGATGATGAAGATGGAATGGACCAACCGATAAATGGAATTCAACTCCACATTTGGAGTCAAGTATTTTATTTCTAATTCAGTTTTAAGCTTCTTTTAATACCCCTTTCCACACATTGCAGAGAATATTGATTAAAATTCACTTAGGAGGTAAAGCTTAGGGATTAACCAAACACCAAATTCTTAAAAAAGTTAAATATGTAATAAAGGGAAAAGATATTAAAACTTAGGTAATTTTAATTCAAAAATTGCCAGTGAAAGAATTAGTCATTTTAATCACTGGATATAAGCTCCATGAAAGTTGGCATTTTGTTCAATTATGTCCCTATTGCAGATTTATAGATAAAGACAATGTGGTAAGAGTTTTACTCAGGTATAAAAAATAGAAAAGGTTATGTCATTTTTAGGAAAATTAATGCAATTGGACAGTATTAAGTGAATACAGCAGACTTGGAAAGTCAAGGGTCATGTTTTCTCTCATATGTGGAAGCTAGGGGGAAAACAGAAGGGTTTTAAGAAAATAGAAGAGAGATCAGTACAGCAAAGGAACAGGATCTAGGGAGAGAGGAGGGGAAGGAAAGAGAAGAGGAAATATGGGAGAATAAAATTGGCCAAATTAGGCTGCTTGCATATATGAACATATTACAATGAATCCAACCACCATGCCTGATGATAATGCATCAGTAAAAAAAATCAAAAGTAAAAATCCCAGTTGCTGGGGCTGGATCAGTGGCTCCACAGTTACTGCACTTGCAGCGCTTGCCTGGCATGCACGAGTACACGAGTTCAAATCCCAGCACCACATACACAACAAAGTCTCAGAGCAACGAAAGCCATGTAAAAAAATAAATAAAATTGTTTCTTTCTCTCTTTCTCACTGTCCCTCTCTCTTTATTAAAAAAAAATCCCATTTGCTTATTCACCACCTAGAATACTGCCTAGCAATTGACAGATTTCCAGGAACTACCTGTTGAAGGAATGGTTGAATGAAAGAATCATGTAATCAACGTGGAAAGTAGTGTATTTTTTCTTTGCTGTTACAATTTAAGGCAAAAGGAGTATCATAATTGTAGTCACTTTAAAATGCAAATGTACTAAGAAGTGTAGAAAGGGGGAAATGAAAACTAGTATCATATACATGTATAAAATATTATTTAAAATTCAATATATTAGACCAATTCTAGGACTTAAGTATGCTAATTATCATACCATTAATAACTACTTTGAGTTAAAAGTAATTCTTATTATAGATACATAGAGTAAAATTTGTGTTTGTGTCTATAGCCCATAGCCAGGTGCGTTTGAAATAAAAAATACATCAAAAGAAAAAAACAAACATGGACTCAAGGACATATGCTATTTCAGGGACTTACAGCAGATTAAATAATTATTACTGCCTATGCTTTTTGTGATCTATTCCCTTCATCTGTTCATAATACATTGAATAAAGGCAGTGACCCACTTCTAGTACTCAAAAAGAAAAGGAAAAGAAATCATAAGCTTTATTTATGAATCTGAAGCAGCCTTCCAGCACCAAATCATTTGCCATGGCTCAAAAATTATTACTGCCCCAAACAACAGATATGACAATGTCCATCACAAGGGCAAAAGTGTACACCAAATAACATTCTGAGATCGTGTCAGAATACAGAAGGCCATAGCTGCACACACAGACAATTGTATAGAAAATTGAATTTCTGAAACAGATAAGATGATGTTGTTATCAACTTTTATTTCCTTGAAAAGACCATGAGAAAAGTAATCACATTTTTTGCTAACTTTTGATGACCGATGCAAAACCTAATGTAAAAACAAGTCAAATCCAGTTTTGTTAGGTATATTTCACAATTCTGGGGGTACTGAGGAGTATTCCCTAGTATATTTCTACATGTTAAGTTCTCGATGTCTAATCATCTAGATATCCACTGTTTACCAAAGGCCTGCATTCGTGTTTTCCTGCTGGAAAAAATGTCAGACTCTTCTATGTAGTGGTTTACCCTATTTGATTTGACTAGAAAAATGAGGAGATTTCTCAGGGTAACTGAACAAACCCCAAAGCACAGCTGTTTCCTCTCTGCTGGGACAAATGATTCCTGGCATACTCATTCCTAGAGACATCAAAACATAAAATCTCAGCACTTTGATCAGTTTAAATTAGAAAAAAAATGGGGGGCAAGTATCTGAACTCTTAATTTCTAGGAAGAGGGCTTGGCTGTCTGAAAAGTCAGGCATTTTGAGTCATCGTATTTTAGCATCTATAAACACTGAATATGCCCAAAGTGTGGTCCAGAACAGGTCGTTACGTTAACAGAGCTGGTGATCTGGGACCCTTACGTATAATAGTTTTGAAATATGACATGAGAGTTTCTTCTCTAAAGATCAAAGAAGGTGTTTATGTCCATTAAGATTTTAAATACTCACAAACATTAAAAAGAAAAAAGCCGAAGAGCCTTTTCTCTGTACTTGCATAAAATTTCACTCTGAACAATGGTGTTTTACAGTCATGAAGTTGATGCACAGATATCTTTAAAGTGAGTGTGATAGAAATGAAGTGTCACAGCAATTAGAAATACACACTGATTATCCTTTTATCTGTAATTCTCAGGACTAATAGTGTTTCAGATTCAGATTTTGTTTTTCAGATTTTAGAATATCTGCAGATACGAAATGAATGTCTTAGAGAAGGGACCCGAGTTTAAAGTTCCCTGTATACAGTACATGTAGACTGAAGGCAATTTTAAATAATATTTTGAGTGTGCCAGCACTTTGACTGTGTTGTGTCGCATGAGGTCAGGTGTGGAATTTCCACTGTGGCATCTCATAAGCCAGACAATTTCAGGCTTGGGAGCATTTAAGAGTTAGGATGCTCAACTTGTGTATGAAACCCTAAGTGATGCTTTTCCAACATGATATAAATGTTTCCTGTTCATTATGTTTTGCTATTTTTGTAAAATACAATACAATATAATATACATCAAAAATTAAATGTGACATAATGACATATAACATACAAGCCCAGTGACCATGCATTTGAATGTCATGACACTGTCAAATTGCTCCCTTTTTGAAACTCTCACTTCTAATACCTGCAACTGTTTCACAGAAGATACGTAAAATCATTCTACAAATGAAAAGTGATCTCTAAACTCAATTTCCAGTAGTTCCACTCCATAATATGTTGAGGTAAGAAATGATACAAAGGTAAAAATAATGAGACATTTACTTCAAAGCTAACTAAAATATTCTTTGACGCTAGATATCAATACACAAGTATTTAATTATTAACAATAATTTATTACTTTATCTCTTAAACTCTGCAGACGTTCTGTTTTTCTAGAAGCCTCTTAAGAACAAGCTATAAAAATACTACATTTACACATGCTCAAACACTATCAAAACAATATCTTCCTCGTGTAACTGAAGTTAGAATTATTATCTGGAGAGCTGTGTTTAGTTGCAAACTGATCTGGCACTTACAAAATTTTTACCTAGTGATCTTTATCTCCAGACATCATACTATATAATGTTCTGTTCCTATCACAGAATATTAACTTTCACAGACCAGAGAAACTAGATTTACTTTTAAACACATTATATTAAAGTCATTAAATTGCATTATTTGTGGAATTAAAAAATCAAGAAAAAAATCAACTTTTTAAAGTTTTAATAATTGAAGTGCAAAAATCAGTAGTATGAAGAGGAGAGTGTACATGGGAAGATAGGCAGCTTATTAGTCATACCTGCAGTCACTGGGTTGAAGCCATAACCCCTGCTAGGTAGACACCTACTGACAGCTCCAACTACAAGATAATAATTAGTTTTGTTGTGACAATACATAATGTTATTATATACTGATATATAATAAACCATTGTAATTATCCAGAGATCATTATAGCCTGATTTGAAACAGTAAGAGATAGATCTACAGTAGTTTCTAAAACTCCCAAATCAGTGTGAAAATAAGTGTTTATAGAAGCTTCCAAAGCAAGGGGACCAAAGTGTTTATTTAGTTGTGGAAGTCAAAGACAGACTTTAGCTACAATTCTTTTAGCAATGCAGAAATTTCAAAACAAAAATGCAAATATCACAAGCTGATTTAATAAAAATAGGAAGCATTAAAATAATTTTAAGTCTTATGTGCTAATGTGTACATGTTGAAGAAAAATTCAGAAAAACCGATCATTTTCATTCTTCTGCATACAAGTCTAAAACTAAAGCTATTGATGTTGAAGAGGGTTCTGTGCAAGCTTCATTCTATGTGAGGTCATTGCTCACCATGATACACTTGGGTTTTAATGTTTCGGAGTCACTATCAGCTATTAATACATGTTTTGATGTTCTAAAAAGTTCCAAATTAACTTTTTACTCACACATAAGCAGATATGCACATCACTATATATCTCTACAACTGCAACGTGCATTTTAGATCATTATACCATTTACCAACAGTATCAAAAAAGTTTTGAAAAGCATCAATGAGCATGTGTCAAACTTAATATCAAATTTAATATCTGGGATTAATTTACTGTGAACATAGAAACAAGAAATGGTGAAGAGACAGACAGGGTGGTGTAAAAATTATCAGAAATTTCCTCTGGAATGACATGATATGTCTTTAGCCTATGGAATAAATAGGGGATTTTGTTTAGTCCATAAATGTAAGCATGTTCAAGAAACGAAGCAATTGCAGGATGGTAGTACTAGAGAGGGCTTCAAAATGTCATTTGAATATGACTCTTCTCTCAAGTGTTTTTGTTTTTTAACCTGCTTTTTTTAAGAGAAGGGGACATTTAGAGAGAGAGAGAATCAATTTAGTTTAGTTTTTTTTTAATTCTCCCCTTTTTTTAATTGAGAAATTTATTTGTTGAACAATCACACAAACTTTTTTTCACACAAACTTTTAACGAAATAATATATGTGTGTATATATATATATATATATATTCTGAAGATTAGATTTACCCCCAAGAGGTGGTACTGGGGTTCAAACCCGCATCCTTGAGCATGCCAGGCAAGCACCATAACCACTTAGCCACCGCTCCAGCCCCTGTCATGTGTTTTTGCACTCATTTCAAACTTGGAGGATGTTGTTTATCACTTGTGATGGAACAACACTGTCCATGCCCAGTACCATTCAATCATATGGCCTCAGGGCATGAGAAAAGGACAGATTGCTACAGCCTGCCATTTGAAGAGGAAATAAAGGACCCTAGCCACATAATACAGAAAAAACAAACAAACAAACAAAAAAAAAACCTACACACTCTCTCTTTCCTCCTGCTGATTGGAGGAGTCTCCTTCTACCATTTTTGGATTGTAAATTAATATGGAGACCATTTTTTACATCTCCTGCTGATAATAATTAAAGATCTTTTACCTATGGAAGAATGGGCCTGCATGAATGCAAGTTAACACCAATAGTAAAACATGTGTGGCTACACACTTTTCGGATCTTTTAGTTTTTAGTAATTATAGCATTAATAACAAAGCAGCATATTAAGAGCCAATTTGAGGGCTGGAGCAGTGGCTTGGTGGTTAGGGTGCTTTCCCGGCATGCACAAGTACACGGGTTCAAACCCCAGCAACCCACGTACATAAATTTAAGTGTCAAAGCAATGAAAGCCATGTGAAAAACTGAATAAAAAATTGATTCTCTCTACCACTCTCTCTCTCTCTCTCTCTCTGTCCTTCTCTCTTTAAAAAAAAAAAAAAAAAAGAACCAATTGACCTCTCAGCCACTCCAATGCTAAGTTCAATGTCATTATTGAAATTCAGAATTCAGACATTGGTATTCTACACCATTAAAGGTATAACATCAACTATCTCTGGCAGGAAAATAATCTCTTAGAAGTTATGTCAAACATATAATTCTTCTGGAAAAAGTGTTAAGATGTTAAGAGAATCTTTTCCTGAGAGCACGTTGTAGATTTATCTGCAACTTCCACCCAAGAAGACAGATGGGATGAAAACAAAGCCATGCACATGTAAAATTTTTAGAATGCTTAAATCCCAATACGACTTCCGCTTGAGAGAGGTATTGAGAATGTTCTGAAAAACCTTTCCAGAAGCACTGACCTTGTCCTCCCTAGCTGGGCCCAGTGTGGATGCCAAGATGAGAATGCCCAGTTCTGCTACATGGTAGGACCACGCAGAGACGTTCACAAAGCCAGACGTTCCCACTGATATGCAGGGCATGCATACAAAGCACAAAAAAATCCTTAGGTTCTTTGGATACATATTTGCTCTTTACTTCTAGAAGTTATTTCTATGAAATTTAGCAGGAGTAATCATCTTTTCTTGTGAAGACTTAAAATAGAAGATGTTGGTTCTTTTGAAGAATTCTTACTGAGAAACATAAGATATATTTCTCAAATTCCTAGATTCAAGGTGCACACACATTTATCTACCAATATTTTCATCTGTGGCACATGCAGGGTACAAAAATGATCTTTAGAATGAGGCTGTGGCACTTCAAGAGGTATGGCATCACTGAGACACTTTGTTCTGCCCAATCCAATGGATTGTGACAGCATTAAGAATCAACTTTAGACATTTAGACAACATAGCAACACTTTTTTATTATTACTAATTTAACTGGAAAATTCAATTACAATATGGCATTCTGGAAATAATTACTCCTAATAATAACATATAGACTCATACAACAGTATGCAACCACAATAGGTGTAATCCCACTCCACATCCAGGAAAAAAATGTGTGAAAGGATCAGCATTTGCCAGATAGAGATAGAACCAGTTATATGGGGATTTCATCACTTTTTCCCTGGTGAGCTCCTCCTTTCCTGAAGAATGTATCATACAATATTGTCTTAGTATCTGTAGGAGATAGTTTCCAGAACACCTTTTGAGATACTAGATTCTCAGATGTTCAAGTCTCTTATGTAGAAGTAGTATTTGCACATAACTTACACATATCATTCCATATACTTTAAATCATCTGTAGGTTATCTATAAAGCCTGATGAAACATAAATGCCATGGGACAGTTGTTATGCTTCATTGGGTAGTAAATGACAAGAGAAAACTTTGTGCATGTTTATTACAGATGAAAACATGACACACCAGCAACAATGTGACTTTTTTTTTTTTATATATATTTTCAACCTATGACTGGTACATTCTGGCAACCTGGAACTTGTGGATGCAGAAGTCAAATTGTACTTCCAAGTTAAAAATTTAGAAGTTATTTTACCCTGAAAATAGGTTTTATTTTTATTGGTCAGTTGATTGATTGATTGATTGATGATTGAATTTGTTATGCTGGTGATTGAACCCAGGATCTCATGAGTACTAGATAAGCACTCCATCATTTAGTTACATCCTCAGTCTCAACTTTTAGGGATTTGTATATTGTGAACAATAGTGTTTCATCAAAATATAGCATATAACTTTTGTCTAAATTTTCTAATTTTCCTTTTTTCTTTTGTTTTCCACTATTAGTTGATTTACTTCCTAGTGATTTCATATTTCTAGTCAGAAAACAAGAAGTCTAGTATTGGGCTTCATGACATTATAAAAAAGGATACTAGTGTTTTTTTGCACCCATATAGCACATGACAAATGAATGGGGAGAAGACAGAGGGACAGGAGTTCAGAGGAGATATATTCAACATTCAAGGGATTGCAGAGAACATTAGCATATGCATGCATATAATTCTCCTGGAATGTATTCAGTATAATGTAAAATTAAGAGGTTATTTTATCAACTCTATGGAAAATGCATACTCTAAATATTTACCAAATTCTGATCTTTTAAATGAATACAGCAAAAAGAAAAATAAAACAGACTTGAGTATGATCCTAGGTACAATTAAGAATATTTTAAAATATGCAGAGTAAGTCTTACTCTATTCATAGTCCAAAAAGTGGTACAAAAGACAATCTCATACCATAAAATTGTTCATTTGCAATTTACATCAATGCAGAGACTTTAACTCAAAGCAGGGATCAGGTCCATAAGCTGCTGATCAAAGAAGCCTAATCACTCAGGTCTGGAGGCTCATGTTTGTGGTCTGTGATCCTCTTGGTGTATTGAAAAGAAACATCTGAGAGCAGTACCAAACCAATGCCAACCAGCTAACGATTTGATTGTGTTTGAAAGTAGAGTATTTGAAGCAGGAGAAACTCCCTGATTCACAGCCAGTTTCTTCCATAAACACTCCCTCCCAAGCTTGCACGTACACACACACACACACACACACACACACACACACACACACAGTCACCAGACTTCAGTCCTAAGCACCTAAGCCCAGAAAAAGGCTGGCTGCCAATGATGCAATCAGGGTTCCACTTAGAGGCTCTCTCCTGTTTAATCTGCGCTGATTTCTTGTATCGAGAAGGACAGAGTGCCTTTGGCTGTCTGTACATTTCTCTGCAATTGTTACACTTGGCTGCTTTGATTTGCATACACTGGTACTATTTGATGGTCCTGAACTTAAGAATGTATTCCAGATTGAATTCATCTTGTACACCTTTTCTTTATTGTACTAATTTAGGATCTCAGTGTGCTATTAGCTACAAAGATACTACTACAAATCAAACCTTTGTAAAGTTGGCTTCTTCAAGGCATGTTGATGTTAAATACCTACCACCCAATATTGTTTTGTTCTGTCCAAATCACTTCTTGACTTTCACCTCCCAGCTCCAGCTGATCAGGAAGTAGATGGTCAGAAATGTTTACAACAGGCAGGCTCCTTGCTCTTTCAGGCCTCTTGTCATTACAAGGTACTTAGAAAGGAGTGGGCCTGAGAGGAAGCAGGCAGATGGTCCATGCCACTATCGTTTCCAGCTGCAGTGCCAGCAGAGGTAGAAGGAATCGCGATAGTTGCTAGGACTGACTGTCGTGCACGCTGCCTCACCAGGGATGGAGTTCATACACAGAAGGCTTCTCAAAAGGAATTCACAGAGAATAAAGAGCAGCAGCAGCACTGACTGAATTCAGCCTTATGTGGCCCTTAGGGTGCCACTATTTACTATCATAGGGATGGGTAAAACAATTGCCAATGACTCTGTAATTTGGAAAATGTCTTATCCTTGCAAATGTTTTATACTTTCCCTGTAAATGGTAACATCAGAGAGGAATAAAAGAAAGTATTTGGTTCATGTGTGTTAAATTTGGGTCTAATCTTTAGTGTAATGTTGTTAATCTTGATATTTCTTGTACACGGAAAATAAAACAAGTGTGTATTGATATTTCAAAAGAGGAGAATTGAAAATCATCCCTCATTTTTGCTTGTGGGCAGATCTGATTTTTCACACTACAATAGCATCTTAAAACCAGCAAAATGTCTGCACCCAATAGTTTTAGGAGAGGTGAATAGAGAAACTTTACACACACACGTGTGTGTGTGTGTGTGTGTGTGTATGTATGGATGTGTACATCTTAAAATCAGATCTCTCTTCTTCAGTTCACTCCTTTATTAACCAAAAGCATAAAATCACATGCAGAACTCCTCCTAAGAGTCCTACAGCAAGGGATGCTCCCCTCCCCTGGGCTGCTGATGGTCCCTTTTTGCATTCAGTCTGTGACCAGACAAGACACCTTTTTTGTTGTTGTTTTTTATTTATCAGCCTTCAGCAGGTCCAGAACTGGCCTTGCTCATTTTCCAATTCTCTCCCTTTTCCTTTCCTGCTTCAAAAGAATGTTCCTTGTGTAGATGGCACATCAGCAGGGACTTGGCAACGCCTGGCTCTATTTAACAGATTGATACTGTGCAGTATCTTTTATGTAGTACCATTTCTTACAAATAAATGTATCTGAGAAGAGGTTAATGGGGCTCAGTAGCACCATTACAATTAAGATTCTGCCAGTATTTTTATAACAAACTGTAGATTTCTAAAAACAATCTGGAAACAATTTGTGAACAGTTTAGAATCTAATACTAAAGATTATTATTAAGGAACAACCATAATAACTATACTTTTGGTGTAATTCCTGATTATCCATTCATGTTGATAAAAACATTATTGTTATTTATTTTTATTTTATGTGTGTTTCACTATTCGTATGTGCTTAACCAATACCAGAAATCATATCTCTATTAGTCAGGAGATATTTTTTTTTCCCCTTTAAGAGAGAAGGACAGTGAGAGAGAGGCAGAGAGAGACAGAGAGAATCAATTTTTATTGAGCTCCTCACATGGCTTTAGCTGCTCTGACACTTAGTTATGCACGTGGGTTGCTGGGGTTTGAACCCATGCACTTGTGCGTGCTGGGCAAGCGTTGCAACCACTGAGCCACGCTCCAGCCCCAGTCAGGAGATTTTAATGGCATACGTTCTCCAAATATTCCAAAAGTGAGCACTGAGGTATCGGGTTATTAACCGGTGTTTTCTGTTATCTTAGCATTTGGGCAAATGCTCCAAACAGGAAACCAGTACAAAGGAACCTAGACATGTGCATAAGACCCAACGAGAAAGGGCAAGACCACCTGTGGTACTGTTTCTGAGTACCACTTGCTGGTTGTACTTCTAGGCTGGAGACTCATTGTGGTCAATGAAGTTCATTATGAAGAGAGTCCCTTGCGGATAGTACAAGCAGTGGGGGTGGCTTCTCCCTGGCTACCTACCAAAATCGAGGGAGGAGGGCTTATGCTGAGTTATGTAGGCAGAGAAGGCCTGCTTGGCAGGAGGGGAGACCAGAAATATTCTTTCTCCTTGCCGGAGGTGGCCATACACCGTTGGCCAGTTTGCAGGAACTCCCTGGAATTTGAGAGCTGCAGAAAACGTTGCTGAATTCTATATAAAAATATACATTATTTTCACATCTACAACAAACATTACATATAATTAATTCACTACAAAACCAGTTGAAGGAGCTTATCATTCATTGATTAATTTGATCTTTTGAACTGTCCTCGTCATTTTTGGCTTAAATGAGCAAGAACAGATACAGCCTTGCTGAGGTGGAGGCAGCGAGAGCAAGGAGAGGGGAAGACCAGTCCCTGAGGTTCCTTCCTTCAGGATGTTGCTGTGGGTACCTAAGACTGGGTGAGGTCTAAACTGGAGAAAGGGTGAGACTTTTAACTGGGTCCAATGTAAAGGTTTATGTTAAATGAATGATTTATGATTACATGTTAATACAGTTCTCATATTCAGACATGACATGAAAGTGTTTGGATCCATTTTAAATATCACCAAGCACTAAGAAAGAAATCTAACAAATGGCTTGAAATCAGAGATGAAAGAACAAGTATCCCTCCACAAACTAATTGCATGAACAGGTGTGGTAATGATGACTTCAATGGTCTATATATGTATGTTTATATTTTTACATTATTTTACAAGTCAGTTTTCTTCAAATGAAAGAAGTATAGTTAATTTTATTGAATCTGTAACTTCTGCCCTAATCAGATTTTGGAGCCAACCAAAGCAATTAAAAAAAAAACTACCACAATTAGTAGATATCAACAGGGATCTTCTTCAATTATCTGATTGAATTCTTGAGGAAGGTTGGTAAAGAGCATATTAATAAAGAAATATGATAAATATGAGTTGAGTTTCTGCTCTGACATTTACTATATGTTTTGAAGTTCATTATTTAATTCTAAAAATGACTATTCATTTCCAGAATGAAAACTTGTTGAAAATTAGATGAAATAATTTGTAATAACTCTATCTGAAGACTTGACATGACTTTTTATTCTTTCCTTTCTCCCTTTCTCTTTTTTTCCTTCCATTCTCTTTTGTTTTCTTTTTTCCCCCCATAAATCATTACTTTTCTCTCTTTTCTATGGATCTTCGTTCCCTATATTAACTACATTTGGGTATCTTCAATTACCTTTTTTTACTTACTAAATTCTACTTTTAAAGCAAAAAATAATAAATTTCACCCTCTCATCAGAAAGATTTATCTCTAGTTGAAATGAACTAAACTGAGAGTGATTATTCCAGGATCCACTCAGACCTGGCAGTGACTTGAACATCATCTCGTCTACCTTCTCCCTTCCAGTGATAGAATCCCTGTCCCCAGTCCCTGATGTAGTGAGTATTTTCTGGCCATGACTATAGGACTCTTTTTCTTTGACTTGAGAATCTTCAGAAGAAAATAGTTATCTTCAAGACTGTTGTTCGCTTGTTCGCTGGGGATGGGAATATTGACACAAACCTTGTGCCCCTCCTTCACAGACCAGTGGCATCTTTTCCTGAATACTGTTTACAACATCAGATTGGAGGCAGTAAAGTGGACACAGGTCCCATTTGTCTTTATAGATAACAATTTCTGTTATGGATCCCAGTTCATCCTCACCCACCCTCAAGTGACTTCCTGACTACTGATTTGCTAAATAAGTAACATCAAGTAACATCACATCCAATACAAAGCAAAATTAAGAGTCTTGCATAAATATCTCAACCAACTTCCATCTTTGCTTAAACTCTAATCCCTATAATAAATCCTTTTCTACATCATTTCTAATGGTGTTCTGCTTCTTTGCTGAACTGTGACTGATATACAAATTCAGTGTTTCACTTTTCATATTAATTCCTAAATATCTTGCCTCTCTCTTGCTATGGTGAAAGAAATATCCTTTTCCTTTTCTATATATCCATGATCCAGTCCTAAAGCTGTGTATCTGAAATTTTTCAAATATATTCCTGATAGAAAAACGCAAGTGAAACTTTAACATTTAAGTGTTATTTGGATATAGGCAACATTATAAAACCCTGGTGTGCCTGAAATCTTCCTTTGAAGTTTTAATGTATCTTACCCTTTTATTATATTTAATATCATATCTACATATGCTTAAATTTTTTCATCATTCTTCTGCCAAGCCTCTGGATAATAAAAATTGCCTGGAAAACATCTGCTTACACCATGACTTCTGAAACTGCCCCTCCATAAATTTTAGTGTAGACCACCTCCAGTTGGTGAAATCTTATACATTATTTAGCTATTGTCCTGTTTTAGCCTTCAACAAAGTTCTTTTTGAGTTTATCTCTATCCTTTCCTGATGGTTCTTTAATTAGTAGGTGTTTATCAGTAATATTGTCTATTATAAAAAGTTAATGCACAAAACTCAAAATATGTTGTAGATTAGTTTTTTAGGAACAACATTTATTCTTCAAAACAATTATATGCTTAGTCTGCAGGTCCTAAGACTCCATTCTCTAAATTTTGTCTAAGGGAGAATTTATTGCTAGTGTTACAATTACTCAGTTAATTTTTAATATCTTTTCTTACTTTTGATGTGACAAGAGAAACAATGCACATATGAAATAAATTGGAAATTTTACTAAAGTTTTTTTTTATACTTAGTTTGCTGAAATTACTCCATGTCATATTTTTATTTAAAGATCCCATGTTCTTGAGGCGATTCTGCAATTGCAGTACATTAATTACATGTATAAATCATTTGATTTTCACATGGAGACATTACCAAAGCTAAGGTTATATTTTACGGGGCACTGGGTTTTATCCTTAAGATAGGTGGAAGAGAAAGATATTTAACCAAGTTGTTTAAGTTGAAAAACAGAACAAATAAAATCATCAGCCTTTTAAAGTTTATTCTCTAACAAGGAAGTCTTCAGAAACTAATGAATAGTTCATGTAGCTCCTGGCTATCAATACGACTGAAACCGTAATGTCTCAAGAAAATACAAGTTTCTTTGTTGCTTTGAAAAAGGTAGTTATTGAATGTTTAAGTAATCCACCTGGGAATAAAAAAAGTACATGATAATGGAAAGGTTAGACAACACAATAACTAATAAATTCCCAACAATGACACTTAATACTTTCATTCTATTATTAAACCCTTTTATTCCCTGACAAGACAGTTTATGTTGCTTAGTAGCCTAGTCAAATATGGTTTACAGAGTTTATCTCCATATACAAATTTAACATTGATATTTATATATATATATATATATGTTTATGTGTACTAATATAAAGAGTCAACATTCTGTGAGAAAAATAGACATTATGATTGCTAAAATTATACAAAAATAGAAGATAGTAATCCATTTGCATTTATAAAAATAGCAGTAAGGACACAAAAAGGACTTGCTATGTAAACCTTTCACCTCCATGCAAAGGTAGTCATTCAAGAAAACATGATAGCTTCTTTGTTAGTTAGGAAGCAGAAATTGGAGGAAAAAAAAAGACTTAGCTTCTTTAAACCTGAGGGATGGCATGAAAAAAATGAAGGAGGTATAACAATTGAAGCAAACTGGAAGCTGTCACTGTGTCTGCCACCCAGGGAGCTGATTTCTTAAATCATTAAGGGGGTCACTGGGCAAGAGGCAGGAATCATGGAAGACTGAGGGATCTGTTGTAAGATTTTGCTTCTGTCTCTGGAAGAAACCATAATGATTTCTCTAAGGTCATGCAAAAGGCTACAGAAGAGTCAAAAAAGGAAAGAAATATGATCAAACAGAAAAATCAGTTTTATACTAGATGGACATGGGTGTTCAGAATCGGTAAGGCAAACATGAGGACTCCTGCCACAGAACTGTGGTGACTTCACACGGTGGACACCATGCACACTGTATCAGGAGTGGACAAGGTCAAGAATAGCTGCATGCTTTATCATCAGAGGGGCTGGAATCCTCAGGGAGAGGTGATGGAGACCAAAACTGTAGCAAGACATAACTGGCCCTGATGGAGCTCCTAAATAACACAAGTTAATACATTAGCCAAAGACATCAACAGGAGAAGGCAGAAGGATGCCCTGCAGAAGGTGGTGGGCACCCCCATATCGGCACATCCCATGCAACCCACATGCAGGGAAAGGATGATCAACTTTGTCCCCAATTCTCCCAACAAAACCATTGGATCCTGCAAGGCACCCTCCTCACACCTCTGTTGGCATCTCCTAGTGGAACCTGAAGGACAGAACCTATAAATTAAAGGAACAGCATTAACTTAAATATACAGTACAAAAATATTTAATGCAAATACATTCAATCTAGATTTAACCATCTGTTTTTGCTGCTGATGTGATATTTGTTCTATTCCTACCAATAGCTGGAGACACACAGGGGCCATCACAGAACTTTATGCATGTAGAGAAACAAATTCAAAGTATAGCTTCTTCTACTATAAACAAATCTTAAACCTACAAATGATTATAGCAATGATAATAAATTGAACTCAGTTAATATATTAAATATTTGGGTATTTCTTATTAAATTATGTGAGAATGCTTATCTCTTTTAACATCAATTGCATTTCATTTAAATATGCATTATTATCTCAGATAAAGATTAAAGTACAACATTAAAGGAATAAGTAACAGTGGACTAAAGCAGATACACTTTTTTTTTTCCTAATCTCCTAGGAACAATTATCCAGGCCTAAACTATCCAGGCCTAATGGGGTGGCACTAGTTTTAGTTCCCAGAAGTCCACATCTAGCCATCAAGCCCAAATTCCATTTGTTGGGCAGGAGATAAGAAATGGAAACTTGCTCTTCCCTTTAGGAACATGATGCAGTATTTGTAAACAGCCCTTTTCTTTACGTCCCATTGGCCAGAAATTAGTCACCGAGCTCAATATCTGAAGTGGAGGAATGGAGACAGAGTCTTTACCTGAACAAACGTGGACTTAGTGAAACTGTGGCTGTTTCATTACTGAAAGTAAAGGGGGAGAATAGATATTAGAAAATAGCTGGCAGTTTCTGCTCTGTTTATAGACAAAGATATATAAAAATACATGCTTAACAGTGGGCATTAAAATATATTTAAATCAATAATATGTGCAGAGTAGAAAATATACTTAAGGTTCTGTTTAATTTGTTAACTATTGTGCTCTCTTCCTAACAGAATTCCCAGAAAACATGACTCCCTAGTTTCAGAGATCAGGCTGTATGTCCTGGTATGTGTTGAGGCAGGGAAGAATCTATTCTTTTTTAGGTGTTTGCAAAATATCTGTGCACTGTATTGCTGAAATTACAGCAGAGTTCTGTTAGCATGGGGTGGACTGGTTCATAAGCCCACAAGTGTATCTTTCCTACCTACCTGAAGTCTAACTATATAATAAAGGGATTAAGTTAGAAAATGAGATAAATTTATAGAATTGTTGATAGTTTTGTGAAAAGAAAGGAAGTAACTAGACAAATAAATGAAAAATTTAAAATTACAATTCCCAATACAAACCAGATAAATCAACATCAGAAATAAAATGTTTTGTTTTGTTGGTTTTTTAAAGAAACCCACAAAGAATTATCAAGATTAGAGGAAAAAAAATTGCAAGAAAGGGAGAGAAGGAAATATTAGGAAAATTATTTGAAAAACATTATTTATTCGAAGAACTTATACATTTGAATAATTTTAATGTACCATAAAACAATGATCATGTTCTAAAACTTTAAATGAAATATGTTAATTATGAAGTGGTCAAAGAACAATGCATTCCTTGGTGCTGGGTCAGGTGACAGAAATGTCAGCATTAATTAGAATGGTGCTGTTTTTATTAAAGAAGAACATTAAAACATAAAGGGGTTTAAAAAAAATTCTGAAGAACAAAGAAGGAATAATTTTATGGAGCAATGCTATCTCTAGGTCTGAAGGAAAGTATATAATGGATGATTGATCTTGAAGAAGCACTCCAAAGTTAGAAAGATCTACCATCTTTGAAAGGGAATATAGATAGCTGTGGCACTGTGGATGAAATTCATTGAGATTCCACAGGCAAAGATGGTTGACTATGAAATTATTTAATGAGCTTTTGCCAAAACTTGTTGAATAATTGCTTTTGGGGTTGCTGGTAGCATTGACTGGTGAAACGTGGTAAGAAGGAAGCAGTATTTGCTACAAGATATAGCATTAGGTCTCCATAACTTTGGCCAGGAAGTTGTGTCTGGTTTCCAGACACAAAGAAAAGAAGAAATGCATCTGAACCAGGAAAAGAAACTCCTTCCACATGTTTTGCTCCCCCAGTGCGCTCTACTGAAGAAAAATAACACGCCAACTAGCAAATAAAAATGTTTAAAGTTAACCTGCAGTATTGCAAAGCAGGGCTGAGAAATGTAGATTTGAACTCAGAAACACTAATTTTGTAACCAGAAAAGTGCTATGGATTGCTTTTCTTTTAGCATTTCAGGTGAAATTTTTCTATCTGACTGAATCTGGGAAGTAGCAGAATATATTCTGAGGTGTCTTAAAATTTTAAGTATGACATTGATTTTACCTCCGAATATTAGAATTTGAAAATTGCTACACAAATATTTACAAGAGGAAAAATATGCAAGAACTCAAACACAACTGCTTTTTTAGCACTCATTAGAGAACTGAGATCATGAGGCAAGCTACTACCCTGAGATCTGTACAGACAATCATAGCCAGAAAGACATTGAGAGTACTACTACTTTCTTGGAGAAGACAATTCTATAGTCATAATCTTGTAGGAAATTGCAAATTAGAGTTTTGCTGAACATCAGAAGGCAAAATGAGCACGAATATGGAAATGAGAAATTCCTAGGGTCTCCATCCTTATGGCAGGGGCACAGTTTGGTGGGTTTCCCTTAAGAACTTCAACTACTCAAGATGAAAATCCAAGGAAATTTTCCCCATGGATTTGGTGGGAGGAAAAGGCGATTGTTATAATAATCACTGTGACATACATTTTGAATTTTTTTCCAAGGAAAGGCATTATTAAAGCTGGAGGGAGTGTGAAGGGTGATGTAAACAGAAAGATGGAAAATTTAAGAAATAATATGAAAGAAATTAAAAACACCAAATACACTGTAATAGAAATAAAAGTCTTGAATATTATCATTGTTAGACCCAGCTTTGGTGAGCTTGAGGATAGTTCAATAGAAACTTCTGAAACAACTGCAAAGTGATGGAGAGAATTAAAAAGAAAAGGAGGGCAGAATATTGAAGAATGGTGGCGCAACTGGAAAAGGCATCCTTAGAAGAAAGAGACAACAGGCATAAATAATTATTTTATATAATATTTAGCAAAATCTTTTCCACAAAAATGAAAGATACCAAATCACAGTTAGAGAAAATTCAGAGAAAACCAGCCAAGATAAATATAAAAAAAGCTCCGCATTTATTATTCAAACTATTGAAAACCCAGGATAATAACTACTCTTAAAACAAAGGGACAGAAACAATATAATTAGGACAGGGATATGAATGACAGCAACTGTTCTGTTGGAAAGTTTGAATTTATGCATGCAAGAGGAGAGAGGAGTGAAATACTTAAGGGACTGAAAAGAATACAAGAATCATGTCTCCATCGAACATATTTCACAAAATTTAAAATGAAAAGAATTCCTCAAAGACTGAAGGCCATCATTCTTAATTCTGTCCTACAAGAAAGTTTAAAGGAAATCCTACAAGAATAAAGAAAAAAATATATACACCAGAAACATAAATAAAGGTGGGTAAATCATCAGAAAAAGAACAAATTATTAAAATACATTTCTTATTAAGTTATTGAAAAATCCTCAGTTTACTTCATTTTGTTGTTTAAATCAATAACAATACATTGGTTATAGCAGCATATAGATAAAAGGAATGAATGCCAATAATGTCAGAAGGAAAGGAGAATATTTTATTAAAATGTATCAACACTAAACTTAAAAGAATGTAATGTCAATATGAAGTCAACACAGGCTAGTGAAAAATGTATATTGTAATATCCAGGGCACCCATGTGAATATTTAAAACCAGGGACAATTAAACTGCCAAGAGACAAAATAAAATATATTTAATGTTCCATTAAAATTAAAACAACGCAAAGCAAAAAAAGAGGAAAATTAACAAAGAACAACCACAGTGGATAAAACATAGTAATAAAGATGACATATATTAACCGCACTGTATTTGTGAAAGAAGAATCAAATTAGATGGAAAATATGCAACAAAAACTGTAACATTATGGAGGACAAAGACACCAACACTAGTAACTTTGGAAATGAATGGAGTCTGTAAGATAAGAATAACTGTGGAAAATGAACCTACAGATTGCACTTTAGTGGATGAAGTTTTGTCCTACAGAAGTAAGGGTAATCCATTCTGAAGTCACCATAAAGCCCAGTAGAACTGATTTACATGGTAGTTTAGTTCTAACATATGAATTTTGGAGGGGCATATGTTCAAATCAGAGCACATGCCTAGCACCCAGACCTTAGATTTTATTTATTTATGCATGAATTTATTTTCTTTTCTTTTTTCTTTTTTTTTTTTTTTTTTAGGGAAAGAGAATTTCTTACAGAAATGGTTGATTCTAGGACTGGGGCGAGAACTGTACAAGATGGGCATGCATTATGTTATAGTGCCAAAAGTGAATTGTGTAGTCAAAGTACACAATGATGTGGGGGGCAGGGAGAGGGTGTCAAAGGACACAGTCACTGGCCAAACTTCCATTGGTCAAGGCTGGGTCATCGGAAAAATAAAAAAGAAAAGAAAGAAAGAAAAATCAAAGGAAAAAGGAAAATATAAGGTGATATTAGATTATATTCATATATAAAATAAGTATCTCTGAGTGAATACTAATATAATCATTTCAATAAATAAAAATGAGGATAAAATGATAACACTACATGTGAAGAATTTAAAAAATTTCATGTAAATATTCCTCTCTAAAGGAACTATAGCATAATTCCCCTCTCCCAAAGTGTGGGCTGTGAATACTGCCTTCCATCCAAAGAGAGTAGTACGGAAAGGAGGAATAGAATAATTAATGGTGGGAAAACCTATCAACAGTGTCCCAGCCAGTTTACACCAAGAGTGACCAATCAGGTTGACTCTGCATACTGTTGATACACTATTGCTATGATGTGGTGAGAAAGGAATGTTCTGTGACCTTCTTTCCCAAACCTATTGTCTCAGTCTAGTACTGAGAAAAGCATCAAGTAAATTCCCATCATAGGACGACCTATAAAATACTTAACCAGTATTTCTCAAAACTGTCTAGATGATCAAATGCAAAAGGAGTCATTGAAACTTTTACAGTTAGGAAGAACCTAAGGAAACTGCATGATTGAATGTAATGTTTATCCCAGATAAGAATCTGAAAAATATATTTAAAAAAAAGCAAAAAACAGCAGGTTTGAACTAGGGAAATATGAAGATAAGGTAGTTTAGTTAATAATGATGTGTTAATATTGGCCTGTTAATGGTGAAAAATGTACAGTACTAATGTATGGTCTTTATAATTGGGTAACCTGAAAGTGAACCACATAAAAAATCCTACTTTCATTATGTTTCTGTAAATCTCTTTGCACATTACATATCTATTGAAATGTTAGGAAACTGTATGTGCAGACTTGAAAAATAGTACTGGAGTATGCAAATTATAACACATGAAGAGTTTGAGTCAATGGAATATTGAACACAGAAAACCATATGAGGCTAGTTTTAAAAAATTTATTTGAATGGAAACAAAAAATAAAATTTAAGCAATATATATACATATATATATATATATACACCAACCCTCTGGAGATTGGCAAAAGTTATACTCAAACAGAATTTTATAAACTTATAATTAATTTAGTAAAATAAAAAAGAAAATGACAAAATGTATGGAAAAATGTGATAGCTACCAGTGGATAGTACATACAAATGTACACTTTCATGCATTGTTGATGATGATGAAAAGTACTTTATTATTACAGATATGTGTATCATATTTGTATATTTTTTAAAAATGGGAATGCATTTTGACTATAGAATTATATACTAAGAATATATGCTAGAGAAAAATGTTCTAATACATAATGATTTGTTTACAGAAATATGTATTTTAGAGTTTTAGTAGCAAAAATACTGTACGTAAGTTAAATGTCCTCTAATTTAACTTTGTTACTGTTCTTTCAGATTTGGCAATATTTTGGGACAAAATAAACTAAGGCAGTCTTGCACTTATTAATTTGTAAAGTTTTTAATGATGTATTTTTCAAAAAAGCAAGTTTCAGAGTAATTTTTGACAGGATGACTTTTATGGCTAAGAACAGAAGAGAAATAAGAAAAGTAAGAGATAAGAAAAAGATCTTACATACATATATATTTATTTATTGAAGACACAAATGATAGAATGATATAAAGAAATTGTTTACTTGCCTAATTGTAAATGACAGATAGGAGGACAAAGAAATATTTTTTGCACAAATATAAAAAAAGTAAATGTTGTTGTGCCTAGAATTTTTAAAAATAATTTGAAAAAAAATTTTAAAATAATTATTAGTTTCATTCAAAAAGTAGATTAAAAACTATTGAAGCAGACATGAAATGCAAATCATGGTAAAAAAATTCTGATGGATTAGAAGACCACTATCATTCATTGTCAATAGTATTTTAATATGTAAGTATTGAATTAATATGTATCTATAAAGTTTAAGTGATTTTGTTAAAAATAAAATAAGATTAAAACTCATGGAGATAGTTTGTTCATGATTTTTCAAGGATGGGTAGGTACATTGGTGTTTAATTGTTATCTATGATATCTCATATGCTTAAGATATTTTATAATTATAATATTTTAAAGTTTAAAAATCTTGGATAAAAGAAACCCAGCTATAATGGTTTTTGTTCGCTTAAAGTTTTAAGATATGAGTTAGTAAAGCATTTTTAAAAATGTTAATCAAAGTTCTGGAGTCACCGTCTTTATGCATGCAAATATATTTAAAGCAGTTATATTTAGGACAGTTATTGTAGAGAACAGTGTGATAATGCATAACAAGCCACATACCAATGAACACGTTCAGTTGAGAAAGTCTTCTGGAAAGATGTACTGAATAATCATTAATCACTCTAGGCGTTAGCTATAACATATTCTGTGAAATTTTGGATATAATTGTGAAAACTAAAATAAAATTTCAAAGTAACCTTTTAGGATTAGTGAAAGCATATCCTAATAATTAAAATAGAATTAATGGAGAAATTCCAGAAACTCAGAAGCTAATGCAGGAGGATTGCAATGTCTAGACCAACTTTAGCAACTTTGTGAGATCTTCTCTCAAAAAAAAAAAAAAAAAGGAGAAAGTGCTGGGGAGGTAGCTAGGGATTAAAACATCCTGCATCCTGTTTGCAATGATTAGTACTGGAAATAAAATTCCAAATTGTAGCAAAGAATTAAAATTACAGAAAATGAATGTTATAGTGCATTTTTAAATATTGGTCAAAAGTCAATTTGTACTATATTATCAAAAATGTGTCATATATATAAAGCATTTCTCTGTCTCTTCATTAAAAGACATGGGACACAGATCTCAAGGTGCCATTTTTTTATTTTGGGAACACTGCAGAATAATTTATTTTCCACTTTAATTTATAAAGTGTTATCAACAAATTTGTGTTCAGACTAAAAAAATAATACAATGTGTGAAACACAAACCACATCACATTGCATGCAACACATGGAATGTTACATGCGATCAAACAAACAATTCTTGTGCAGAGCAGGTGACTCAGTCTGCACAGCACCTGTAAGACTAACTTTGCTCTCAGCTCCCACCAGTCTCCACCTTTTGCATCACTTTTAAGCAAAGTGCTCTGTTCCTCACTTCTAAACCAACAATTGCTGATCTTTATTAGAGAAAGCCATGTAACGAGGCTGAGTAGGTCTACTAAAAATGTCTTCCCTTTCCTCTCCGTGCTCCTTTTATTTACTCATGGCTTGATTTCTATACAATTTCCCAGAGGAGCTATTGCAAAACATATTCGATCTACTCAAGCCTGGAATTCACCTCTGCCTCCCTCATTCTCATCTGATGATGGTGTCACGGACTCCACTCAGATTCAAACCTGTGGGCTTGAACTGCTTAGTGAGAAGTAGAAATGAGAGTAGTAATTCAAATGCAGAGTCTGACATGCTAAACAAGTCCCTGAGATATGCACTTTTTACCTTTATTTTCACACAACTATTCTCTCATCTCTGGCTTCTCTTTCTCATCACTTTATATGAATTTTTTTTAAAAAAGAGTTGAAAAGTAACACAAAATATTATGGGAAATTTTCTGAAAAAAAAAAAAAAAGCATAAAGCCAAATCAAATGAATCATGGCAGATGAGTACGGAGGTAGCGTAGGTGACCTGTGCTTGTGTTTGAAAAGACAGACATTTGTCTAAAAATTGTAGTGATTAATGTTAGTAATGACAGTCTTGATGATAAGACCTACCAAGAGCAGTTCCTTTTAATTATTTATTTTAGTCCTCTAAATATCACACTGAGATGGTGTTATTATTACCTGTGTGTTGCAAAGAAGATCCTGACCTTTCATTCGCTTGTTTATTTTCTCAAGGTGAGGAGTTGTCAAGTGATGGAAGGAATATTTAAACTCGGCTGTGTCTGGCACAAAAACACATATTCTTATCACTGCATCTCATTAATCACATATTCACGCCTGAGGTCTTTCTAGGATCCTATCTAAAAGTAATGAATTCAGGCAGTGCATCTTCATATGTACCAGCGAAGGAAGATGTTCAATTATATTATACAACAGTGGAAAACAGATTCATTGAAGTAACTGGAAAAATTCCCGGGATTTAAAGGGAAAAGTCTGCATGGACCATAATAAATAAAAGGAGAAGAGAAGAAAGAAGCATGATTATGTACTATTTATCAAAGACAGTAAGAATGAATTTCAGTGCAGGGCCTTTTCCATGTCCTTCCAGCCTTGATCTTTTTCCCCACGCTCAATATTACTCTTGTGCTTACATACCTGGAATTTCTATTATCCATTGCCCTGACAACTGAGTAATATCATCCTTGTGTATGTTGTAAATCACGAATCTTAATATATGTTATAAAGTATGCTTGTCTATATGTTCTTAAGAAATCAAAGGCAGAAATCTGGGTCTAAGTGGTTTATGCATTTGCTGTTACGCACAGATTTAAAGTCTGTTAAATGATATTTGACATGTGTCATTGCTCTCACTGTTGAACATGCTGTCATTTAGCTTAAAATTTTCATGGACTCCAGCCTTTGCCTGCCCGTTATCAAATGCCCATTTCTTTTGCCAACAGCATGCTCTTGCTAACTTGTACTTATTATGTTTTGATTTAGAAGTTTTGTACACATATCTTTAGTCATGTTTCCTGAATTAAAATTATAAATACCAGATTTCTTTTACTTGCTTTCCTTGAGTTTGTCTATAAATTTCAGTTTAATTCACTTTGATGGTTGGCAAGTTCTCTGAATTTCTGTCATCTCTATAAAATGATGAATAGGGAATTGGACTAAGATTCAGAAGAACTGGGGTCCAGTAAAATCTTGCCATCAGGTAGCTACCTTTTCTTTTATAAATTATTTTGCTACTCTAGGGCATAACTTCCTTGTTGCTGAAGAATATATTTTCCTAGATGAGTTGAAAGTTAAACTTTTTTGCCCCTAAACAACAATATCCTTCATTTTGCTTTTATTTGTATATTTCAAGAGAAGTATAACTAGATACAGGATTAACATTCAGTTCAATCCCTTTTTCTTCCAAGAAAGCCTGGTTTAGATGCCCCCCCTCCATTTTATGTTTCCAAATTTCCCTTAGCATAGAACTGTTAGCCTTTAACATAATTTTCAAATTATCTACTTATGCATTCATCTCCTTCACTAAAATGAAAGTTGTTAGAAACCCTGGAGCTGTCTTGTCCCCTCTCCAGTCTTTATCATGTACTCTCCAAATTAATTACAGAATTTTGTTATGACAAACTCTTATTTTTGTCTGATTGCAAGCCTTCCTGGGACTTGGCTGTCAATCTATTTCAGTAGCTGTCACTCAAGTGACTCCACCTATGCGATTCCATTTCCTTTAAACTATTCCATCGGGTCATCTAAATTTAAACTAAGGATGCAGTTATGAAAGCAGAGGACCTGCCAAGCAATGGTGATCTGCTCTGGAGCTATTTTTCAGGTAATATTCTCACAGCCCAAACTATTCACAATCCTCATTTCTATTTCTTTGATCTTCGCCTTTAAGTTTTTCCTTTGATTATGTTATAAATGTGTCTTTCTTTTCTTAAGTTAAACACACCAGGTTTATGTTGCTTATCCTGAAAGAAATGTGTATGATTCCATGCCAGGTACATGGTGAAATTTACAGGAGCCTGAAGCTTAAATAATTTTAGAATCACATTTTTAGAAAAAGAGTATGTCATGAATACAAATTAGATAGGAAGCTACTTGTGTACATATAATCTACAGAATGAGTTCACAAATTTTAACAAGCTAATAAATACTAAAAAACAAGAAATCTACATAACTATAGTTTTTTTCATATTATCTTTCCTGACATAACGAACTTTTTATATACATTTTTAGCTGTATTCTTATTTCATAATCTCATGTTACAACAGTTTTAATATCCTATCTGTAGTGAGAATAAATAAATCAGTTTTCATATTACATGATTGAAATTTCATGTACTGAATCTTTCAGCTTTATACTTCATGTAATAATTTCCTCTAAGTAGATGAGTAACAATCAGAAAACTCATTATTTCTCATATTCAAAATCCACCTCTTTCTCATAATAAATATCTGCTTTTGATACAATGCAAAATGTTTGATTATATTTTCCTTTCAATATCAGAATATAATGCCTTTATATTTTTTCAGATATTATTATGATGACTTTCATATTCCATATTCCATCCACTTTATCTGAAAATTTTTCCAAGTTTTAAATAAAACTAAAATGACAAAAGAGGAACATTACATATAGGTTGAGATAAGAGATACATTATTTCCTTCTAGTTCTAGTGAAATGTTCCACAGTATCTTTTCACTTTTACAAATATTGCAGTCTTGTTAATGAAGAAAGTTGAAATGTATTATATACTTACCACCAATTTTGATATGTTCTTAATAGGAGGGAATTTCCTATTTTGGTTGGAGATAACTGAAAACCAGATCACTGAAAATCAAAATCACCATTAAATTTTTATACATCAGATCATTAAAAATTTTTCGAAAGGGTCACATGTAGTTCCACTCTTTCAAACACAGCTATCTCATGAGTGTTCCGTGCCAGGTTCTATGGACATGTTCCTTTGCATCATGACAAGTTTGCATAACCTTAGGTCCGGGTAGCTATACATGAAAGCTGTTACAAACCAGATAAACTCTCATCTCCAAACAGGCTAAGTACACATCAGCTCACCCTCCCCTTTGCAAATCTTAAAGTGCAGATAAACACTCCAACCCCAGCTGGTGCTAGGGAAGGGTGACCAGGGGGAAGTTGGAGTGGCAGAGGTTGATGTCCTAACCGATGGTGATGAAACCATCTTACATTTCAAATTTTACCCAAGCATAAACACATGGACACGCTGGTTGGTCCTATTCTGGGACAAGGAAGGGGGCCTTCCAAGTCAAAATGCCTTCACAGGAAACCCCAGGTATAACATTCACTCAGAAACATGATTGCCAACTGTTGTTTATGAAAGAATAGAAGCAGTAGTACCATGGTAAGCTGAGCACACCTACAGAATAAGTGGCAGCCCGAAGACAGAGGAATGATGACATTGTCCTTTTCATTTATAAACAGATTTCCTCTGGGGATTTCAGTTGAGTGGAATCTTCATTAATTACACCAGTGGAGATGCCTGCCATAGGACTAGTCTCTGGCACAGTGACTATAGCAGCCGAGTCCAGCTTCATTATTCATAAGAAATGGTGAAAATATTCCAAGCCCACAAAATGAGTGTGCTCCAAACCCAAGAGCACCCCAGTGAAACCTTCGGGATCTTCAGACCCTTATTATTTTCCCTTCCCTTGACCTTGAAAAGTTAAAAGGCAAACTCCTTATTCCAGTTGTTCTGCAAGGCTTTGGAAAGACACCAGGGCACAGATTCTCAAAGAACCTTTAAAAAAGGAACTCCTTATGTAAATGACGGTTGCATTAAACAGCGGAAGATATGGCCACCCATGTCTTCATTTTTAACATCATACAGAATGTTTTCTTCCTACACCAGGCCTCCAGCACCTTGCCCAATTCATAAATGTAGTTAATATCTGATATCAAGCAAGACCAATCAAATGATCATATTTGACATTGCTTTAAAGTTGCCATGGAAATATTTAAATAACTGAATATTAGAAACTAACGGATAACCTTTCACAGTTTAAATTTAATTATAGAGGTGTCTATGTGTAGATATAATGGTTAAAGATAATGGTAAACACTGATTCCAGCAAGGACTCATTCCTTGATGCACATAGAAGCCAAACTACATATATATATATCATTAGAATTTTGCAAAAAGAAAAAAGAATAACTTCATTGAGTGGGCCAATTGGCAAGGAAGTAAGGAGCTGTAAGCCAAGGTCTGCCTCCTCAGTTGACTGGTAGAGGGGGGATTTTATAGGAAGGGAGAAAGGAGAAGCTGCTTATTTTTTTTTTTATAAGAAGAAAATGTTTATTTTGACTCATAGTGTTGGAGAGTTTAGTCATGGTCCCTTGGCCCTGTTGCTTTGGGCTCCTGTAGCACATTGCACCATGACAGTAGCACATGTCAGAGAAGTCCAGTTTACCTTGTGGCCAGAAAGCAAAATTGGAAAGAGGAAGTAGCTGGGGTCCCAATATCCCCTTCAAGGGTGGGACTTAATGACCTTACTCCCTTCTACTAGGCCCCACCTCCTAATAAAGGTTCTACTATCTCCCTATAGTGCATGGACTGGAGGTGAGAGCTTCAACACATGGGCCTGTGCAGAACGTTCAAGATACAGAGTATAGTGATTACTGACTTAACTCTCATCACCAGAAAGAAGCATGGACTATGACATTTATGTTTTATGTCTCTTCCTCCTCCTCTAACTTTTCCTCCTAAAACAACAGAGGTAGCTAAAATTTTAGGTTTTGTAAAGGAGTATAATTGAATCAACACCGTTCTCCTTTAATAACTCATGATGCGTGTGTGTGTGTGTGTGTGTGTGTGTGAAGATGCTTATTGATAGGATGGTGAGAAAGAGAAGTTTTAGGATTCATTTGCGCAGGCAAATTGGTTATCATGACTCTTCCAGGATCACAGGCTTCTTTTCCATATTCTGCTTGAGGGATTTTCAAAAGGTCATTGACCAGACAAGCTGGCTGCTTTTGTCCATAGCCATTCTTGAAAGCTGATTGTAAGCCATCTTTGAGTGGATTTTGGAGGCTTTTCCTGAATGATGACTTAAGAACTTTGTTATTTAAGGAATTTATGTCTGGGTGTGTCCAGGCCTTAGCTACTTTCAAAGCTAGTTAGCCAGAATTCCCTAGTACAGAAATATTGTTATATAATTGTATGTAAATAGTGAACAAGACTAGAAAAATTTTGCCAATTTATTTCCACAGTGATCATTAGAGACAAGATTTCTAATTCTGCTCTTAAAGGAATGCATGTCCATAAAAGTTGGGAAACTGTTCTGATTGTAAGACACAGGAAATAATGTATGTTACATTCCTTCTCCACCTGATAATATAGAAATAGAAATGGAAAAACAATTTGAACTCTTAAATTTTGGCAATAAAGCACAACATAATGCTGGCCTTTAATTTATCAGCAAGTCTCTAAAATTCTAATTACAGCCAGATTCAAAGGTACTTTAAAGTCCTGAAGTATGAAAAAGATACAAAATAGTTTCCTGAGAATATTCATCCTATCCCCAGAACATTTTTCTCTGACACACGGGAGAATTTAATTTTGAGTCTTTCTTGGCCTGTCTGCTTTATCCGGCAGGCCTATCCTCAAACACATGCACACACAAATAATAGTATTTATGTGAGTTAACTCACATCTTTAATTGAAATCTCCCCTCTTTTCCTGTTAACCATAGCCTGGCCACCCACAATGCTTGTTCAATTCCAGAAGTTTCCTGCTCATTTAAGCAGGATCCTGGAGGCAGAATTCATGGGGGATTAACACTCTAAAGCATCCTTTCACCATGAATCTCAAATCATTTTGCACTTTTTAATTCATTCTTGGAAAGCCACAGAGAGAGGAAGTTAACTGCTATGCCTTGCCTTAAATAGGAAGAGACTCAAATAGATTGAATATGTTTAATTCAAGCATATCAAATCAAACTTGAGGACTTTAAGAAGAAATGTTTGAATTTTTACCTAAAAAAATACTCTTTTAAAAGAAGTATCTTAAAAACCGAAATAGTTTTATAATTAGCTATTTCAAGTAAAACACACACTTTTACAAATAAACATTTTATTTAAATGACTGCTGATATTGGCTGAAAGAAATCATAGAGCAGAATAAATCTGTTTATGATTAATGTCTGGATGTATATTTTTAAATTGGCTTACAACATAAGGATCAACAAGATCCTTTCATTACTTGTAGGAAAGAACATAATAACTGCAAATATAAATGAAATGCTGTACAAGTACATTTGGTTTATACTCCCTCACAATCTCTACTACAAAATATGTTTTCAAGTAAAATGAAAACCAAAATCAAAGCTTTTTAAAGTACCTAATATTCTGTAGTATTAAGCTATCTTCTATACCTTTAGTTTGGGCATCAGGAATTTTAGCATCTGAATGTATAGCAAGAAAATTAGAATATGAATGCTAATATCACAAAGAGAGGACGGAATACTTTGGTAAGGTAGTTTTCTCCAACCACTTGCAGGCAAGAACCAAAGCAGCTGAAATCCAGTTTATATAAAAGACAAATGTCTGCAGGAAGTGACCCACCCCCAACTGATTTTTCTGCTTTCCCATAGTTCAAATTGAAAATAAATAAAATATAAAGTTTAAAGAAAAATATTTAATTACATGTTCATTTATAATTGAATAATTTTTTTTGAAAAAGAAGGGAAGTATTTTTTTTTCCTGAACAATTTGCAAACTCCTAAGGACAGAGGACCTACACACACATAGGACTCCTAAGTGTATATGTGTGACAAAGGAATTACAAGTCAATTATGTCACAATCAATTGCATTTAGCTTGCAGGTCACAAAAGAATCGTGGCACAAAAGGACAAATCAAATGAGTTGATTAAATACCATGACTTTAGACTCCCTTAAAATACATTCAGGTAAGGTGACATGAGGTCAGTTAACCTTTCCTGACCTAACAATCTTTCAGTAATAGTTTAAGAAATTGGGGCTGGAGCGGTGGCTCAGAGGTTTCAGGCGCTTGCCTGGCAAGCACGAGGACCCGGGTTCAAATCCCAGCACCACGTACACAACTAAGTGTTAGAACAACTAAGGGCATGTGAAAAACTAAATAAAGTTGTTTCTCTCTCTCATTGTCCCCCTATCTTTTAAAAAAATAGTTTAAGAAATTAACTGAAACCGTTAAAGTACATGTATTAAATGTATATCTCAAATTAACCTATATGCAAATATATATTCAACGGCTTTTAGAGTATTCATAGAGTTGGAACACCATTTCTTTCACTCCAAAATGAAAGCCTGAACCCGTTAGTGGTTTTAGTCAATTACATATTTTAAGTGGATTGTTTGTATTCCAACTCTTGAGCCCTTGGATATTCTAACCATGTATCCTTTTATCAAGCATGAGATGGTGAGATATTGCACTACTGTTGTTTACAGTATCACCTATGCAGTCAAACTGCCTGTGATTAAATCCTGATATTGTTAATGCCATCTTAGCTTAAATGCTAAGATCTGTGCCTCAGTGTTCTTATCTGTGGAATGGGTTTGAACGTAATAATAGTAATTCCATTATTACATTATTGGGGGAATTAAATTAAATGAGAAATGGAAAGTATTTGAATTATTCCTGTTATATGACCTAGTAATTTTTATCCAGGAAAGCAGTTCTAGATCTGGTCTGTGTTAAGTAAAAGTATTTGTGTTATTAGATTTCAGTGATAACAAATAAACTGGGTGTAAAATCACCTGCTTCAAATGTACGTATTTTTATTTTTAAGAGAGACAAGGACAGTGAGAGAGAGAGAGAGAAAGAGGAAATCAATTTTATTTAGTTTTTCATGTGGCTTTCATCACTCTGACACTTCATTATGTACGTGGTGCTGGGGTTCAAACCAGCATCCACGCGCATGACAGGCAAGTGCACTGCAATTGCTGAGCCACCTCTCCAGCCTCAAATGTGTGCATTGTTAATGTAAAAACTGTGGGATATGCAAAATAATTCAGTTATTCTTAAATTATTTTGAAAGTTTTTAATAGCTGGAAAAATAAGAAGAAAATACTTAGATGCCACTCAATTCAATTTATCTTGTTGCTCAGAAGTATATGACTTTTGCTGGACATGGTGGCACACACCTGTAATCCAACTGGCCCAGGAGGCTGAAACAAGATGAATGAAAGTTCAAAGCCAACCTCAGCAATTTAGCAAGGCCCTAAGCAACTTAAAGAGATCCTATCTCAATATAAAAAAAAAATAGGAAAACGGCTGGGGATGTGGCTCAGTTACTAAGCACCCCTGGGTTCAAACTCTGGTACAAAAAAAAATTATTTGATTTTTGAAATCTGAACATTTATTCACAATTCAGATAAATACTGAGTTTAGAGAATCGGTCAATGTATATTTAGTGTGCACCAACAGTGAGCATGCAAGTCAGAAAACCAATTGCTAGAATTATCCTCAGGTGGCTCAAATTAATGACATCCGGCAGGATGTCAGTCACTGCAGGAAAGCCCATGTTTGTGTATATTCACATTATACCTCCTTTGTCTGGGAGCCAGAAGATGTGTCTGAGCGCGATCCCACCCACAGCAGACGTGACATGGTGCCCAGCCTCTCTCTTCACACCGGCGTGAACTTGGTGAACTTTGGTTGAACTTCCCTGTGCAGTCACGTTGATTTTTAATGCAATCTATCCTAGTTAAGCCTAATTTGTATTTCATTTCACAACCTTGTCGTTTAGCACAAACCCATCAAGATAGATTTGGGGGCAGCAGCTAATCTACAACTTAAATGACACTCATTCCACCCACCAAGGGCGTGCTTCCTGTTCTTGAAACAAAGGTTCAGCAGAGGCAAATTGGCAAACCTCCTCCTAAGTGCAGATCAGCGCTCCATGTTTCGGAACTCTTATCTTCTCTTGCAGAGAATACTTACAATACATTGTTTTTGCAAGTTTTCAAACGTTTCTTTCCCCCTGAGAAGTCATTTATTTTCTCAACATATAACTGGGAGAATACGGCTCATCTTGTCAATTTCCAAAAGTAATTTTACTTAAATGATTACCAGCAGTGCCTCATTGCCAACTTGGCTATGACAGATTATATGTGAGGGCAACTTTCTTGTCAACCAAGAGGGCTATGTGCCCAGGAGGTAGTAATTTTTTTTTAATTTTAAAAAAGGATTCTTTGCATACCAAAATGAGGTCTTCTATTAACCCAATTTTAGAGAAGATAAATCTTAGCAGAGTATTTATTTCTTGAAGTTCAGATGGCCACACATAAATTCTTTCCTTGGATTCAGCACATTTTTTAGTTATCTGGTAGGAACATTAAGTCCTTCAGTATAGACAAGGACTTTTTTGAGCTGGTTGGGGGGAGTTCTTTATTTTCTCTTCCAATGTATTTCAAATTTATTATGTTTGGATCGGTCTTGTGGAATACTTGCCACTTGTTCCCAAACTACTTCTGGAAATAAGATTCCTAATTAAATATAAATTATATAGAATAAAAGTATTCTATACAGGATATAAAACTTTAGACATGGATTTAAGCACATGCTTGAACAGAATTCTTGCCTGAATTCACTCGCTTAATAACTATTGTCTAAGTATACATCATGAATAAGATAGGATCTAATTTTCCATGAATCTGTATGCCTTCAGGGCAGGGAAAAGGTAATTACTGATATTTACTGATTATTTAAGCACCTGGCATTGTGGGCTGTTGAAGCATGACACACATCTGAGCAAGCGACAGCATTTATACAAGGAGGAACTTAGTGTAAGTAAAAAAAAAAAAAATTAAGCATTTACTACGTAACAAAAACTAGGAATCAAATGAATCCATATAACTTTCTTGCTCTCCTAGATTATACACTTTTTTTCTTTTTTAAAGAGAAACAACTTTATTTGTTTTTCACATGGCCTTAGTTGCTCCAACACACTTACTTGTGTACGTGGTGCTGTGGTTTGAACCCGGGTCCTTGTTCTCGCCAGGCAAGCACCGAAACCGCTGAGCCACCGCTCCAGCCCCAGATTATACACTTTTTAATTGTACTAAGAAAGAAATAGTCAGCTCTTGTGCTATCAGTTTCTGAAGGGAAAAATATTCTT
>PVKS010014431.1:0-48378 GCA_004027875.1 Aplodontia rufa | reverse complement strand
AGCCCGTGCCAACACCCTGTTTTTCAAGCTTAACAATATACAATCCAGCAGCCCTTCCAGAAGGAGCTTATGCAAACAGCAACAAGATCCAGGACAGCTGATAAAGGTCAGACCCCAAAAACAACACATTGCTGTCAATCCTAATTTGAGTTTTTTCCCTTGTTTTCGGGTACCAGGGATTGAACCCAGGAGGACACAACCACAATGCTGCATCCCCAGCCCTTTTTATTTTTTGAGACAGGGTCTTCCTCAGTTGTTTAGGGCCTCACTAATTTACTGGGGCTGCCTCCGAACGCCTGATCCTCCTGCCTCATCCTCCTGAGCGCTGGCATGCACTACTGGTTCTGGCTACTTTCTCAAAGATTTATGGAGGAAATTAATTTGAAAGTGAAAGCTTAATGTTGTGAATTCCAAATGGATGGATTCTAAGTTCTAACCTCAACACTGACTACAAAGCCATACGAACCGAACCATAAAACTGGAGATAAACATCTAGAAGGAGGAAACACAGCAGCGGGTCTTTTGATTTCTGTTGACTAACATTACTTTCCCTTTAAAAAAAAAAACAAAGAACAAAGATAGTAAGAAAGAGACAGAATCAATTTTAATTGAGTTTTTCACATGGCTTTCATTGCTCTGACAGTTGTGTACGTGGGTGCTGGGGTTTGAAGCCGCGTACTTGAGCATGCCAGGCAAGCACTGTGACTGCGGAGCCACCACTCCAGCCCCTCCCTCTTGTTTTTAAAGTTGGTTCCTCAAATACGTACAAATAGAGATCAAAGTGGATTTTTAATTTCTGTTATGCTATTTTAAAACTTAGTACAGATCACAACATTTATAAGCATAAGCTTCAAAAATGTCCACAGTATAGCACATTATTAAAAGAAACTCAAGTCAGAAATTCATTATAGGACAATTATAGAACATTAAACTGTTAACATACTGGTAAAGTTTGAACTTCATTTTTCAGCGGGGTTGGGTGGGGGTGGGGAGGGTGCGTACAGGAGACCAGGGATTGAACCCAAGGGTTCTTAATCACTAAGCCACATCCCAAGCCTTTTATATTTTGGGTCACGATATTAAGTTGCTTAGGGCCTCAGAGGCTGGCTCTGAAACTGCAATCCACCTGCCTCAGTTTGAGCTGCTGGGATTGCAGCCATCACTCCTGCACCTGGCTAAAGTTTAAACTTTAAGAAACTAAATTGTCACCAAGTTTTCCTACTTAATTTGATCAGCACCTACGATTACTATTCTTTACATTGCTTTATCACTCAAAATGAGTGAAAAAAAATCACATTTACAAACCTAACAGCAGAGAAAGAAAAAAACACAGTATGAGGGACTGGAGCAGTGACTGGGTGGTTATTACACTTCCTGCCCTGTGCAGGAATGCAGGTTCGAATCCAAGCAGCACATACACAAAAAAATGTTAAGGGCAAAGAAAACCACACCCACAAAAAAATAAATAAATAAATAAAACTTGATTCTCTCATTGTCCCTCTTAAAAACAAAAAAAAAATTCCAGTACCTACATGCATGCATTTACAGTACTATGCATAAAATGTGGATTGCATTTTGTATTTCCTTTAGAACTCTTTGCCAAGTAGGATAGAGTTACCGAACAAAAAGGCTAGCACACCACATTGCTAGGACTGAGATGTAACGACCTAATAGAATCCCATAGTTTCTAGCAGAATATGAGTAATCCAGGTCACTTCCTCCTCCTCCTCCTGAAACAAAGTCAATAAGAACAACAAGATATCAGTGACTGTCCTGGTAGGGCTAAATGTACTCAAATACACGGATTCCTCACAGTCATGCTTTTCTTTGCTGTTGTCCAACAAAGGAACGTGGGACATCGATCCTTGAGTGAGATGACACACACAGAAACCAAACTCCGTAGAAAACTTTACTACGTCATACAGCCACAGTGAAATTTCAACACATGTAGCATGCTATGTCACGCTGGTTATCAATCAACCAATTTCTGTGTAAATCAAAAAAAAAAGTTTAGCATAAGATGAAGTTGGTAAAAAACACTACAAACATTCACGGACCAGCTACGAATCAGTATGCATGACACACTGGATGTCAAGAAGAATTTGAGAGGTGCAGATTAGAAGAAACAGGCAAGGGCAAGCTCATTCGTGGTTGCATTACGCTGCATGCTGCTTGCCCTTACTCTGGGGATGGTGGAGGGGAGACATGGCAGGGTGTTAAGGAGGCTGCATCACCATCAGGTTCCCATACAGTTTTTTTGGTGGTAGAAATGTGGTAGATGAAGCAAACCCAAACAAGATAATCAGGAAGCTACTTAAATAATGCACCAGAGAGTGGGAAAGAAGAATGAGAGCAGGAAGTAAGGATGGAGAAGAGAAAATGCTATAAGAACCCAGGAAGCACAATGTAGGAAACTGAGGAACTAATAAATGCTGAAGTTAAACAACAAAGGGCAAAGGACACACACAAAAAAAGAAGTTTGTACAGAAAGAAGCAATGAGTTCAAGTTGAGATACACTGGGTTTGGGGCATCTCAGGGCCATTCATGAGATATAAGTCAAATAATTAGAACAGACAACCAAAGGAGGGTCCCAGGTAAAGTGTATGAAGACTCATCAGCATTTCTGTATGGGCTGTTCAAATGCCAGTCACAGGCTACATACGGCTATTTAAAGAATTTAATTCTAATGAAGTCAAAATTAAAAATTCACTTCTTTGGTGGCACTGGATACATTTCAATTGAGCAAAAGCCACATATAGTTACTGCCTACCAAATTTGACAAACAAGAACACATTTCCATCATCTCAGGAAGTTCTGTTGGACAACTGTCCCAGTCCAGCCAGGTTCTGACATGAGGGACAGGCTGGAGATGAGAAAAAACCACAGGCCAGACACCCAAAAAGGGCTTTCTCTGTCCAAACTTTACTTCTCTTTTTATATATCCATTCTTTACCTCTCTCCTTGAAGGCAACGTTCATTTGCACCACTACAACAAAATGCCTAACATTAAGTAATCTCAAACAAGTCTAAGGCAACGCTATAAGACTCTAATTCAGAACAAACACAGACAGCAATTTCTCACAGTTCTGAAGGTTGGGAAGCTCAGGAGCAAAGCATAGGCAGGTTCGGCTGCTGGCAAGAGCTCATCTTCCAAAGGAGCAGGGACACCACGTCCAGCAGCAAAGTAGAAGAGCTCTATTCCCGAAGGAAGAACTCTCGACTGCTGGCTGGAGCCTCTTTTTAAAGGCCTTCACCCCACCCCCTCGAGGCCCCTCCATGTTAGCTCATTCATTGCCACACCTGGATTTCCGAGGCCAGGTTTCACCAATAAGCCTCTACGTGCGCCTTTTGAAGGATCTAGAAGAATTGGCAGGTGATATCAATGCGAAACGTCTGAAGCCCGTGCCGACACCCTGTTTTTCAAGCTTAACAGTGTACAATCCAGCAGCCCTTCCAGAAGGAGTTTATGCAAACAGCAACAAGATCCAGGGCAGCTGATAAAGTAAAGGTCAGAACCCAACAGGACAGCACTGACCTAAGAGGGGTTTCAATCCCCTTTACTACTACATCTACTCTTTACTGAAGCAATTGTAGAGTAGCAATAAGGGAAGGGACTTTTGTGTTCACTCCCATTAGAGCACACTGAATCACCCAACCTACCTGTATGTACCATTGTTCTCCTTTTTATACTTAAGGGGAAAAACAGTTCTCGAAGCTCACACAGCTTTTACCCAACAGAGCTGGGATTTAAGCTTGGCTTAATTCCATAGCCTCAGAACCTAAGTGGAAAATTGTTTACACAGGTAAGCATTGATTGTAAGCATATCACAGGTAACTATACCTAAAGCAGCTTTGGTTTTATGGGTGTGTTTTATTTTCAGTTATTTCACAGGCATAAATATTCATTCAAGAGTTATGTATAATCATCATCAATGTGTAAAAGTTTTCCATTGTATTTTGAATGCCATTTTCAATTACAGAAGTAATTTTTGAGTAGTACTTTAGTAATAACTACCTAAATGGTTCCCTCTATATATTCTTATAATTTGTCAGAACATATTGGTCTCCATTGGATTATATATACATACGTGTGTGTGTGTGTGTGTGTGTGTGTATTGAGGTTTTGAATAAGAGTAAGAGTGAATTTGGAAATTTCAAATCTCAAATGTCTAATTGTGCCATTTCAAAGTATCTTAAAATAATCTTCCACTAGATATTAAGATGTATACATTTCTTCCATTAACACTCTCAAAAACAGAATGGGTTACAGTAATTATATGGAACTTCAGAGTTAGTTTAATTTAAAAATTTATGCCAGATTTAAATGAGACATGTAAATACCTGGAAACTCACATTTCATGAAAATTTCTAAATAAGCTAACTGAAGTTTGTTAATAGATGTCTGCAGTAAGTCTGATAAAAATACCAAATATGTGGTCCAACAAAATCTTAGGAACTCAGCATTATCTTCAATAAATGTTGAACCTGAGGTCAAAAGTTGTGCAAGAATGTATGACAGAAGGTATAATAAGATGCACTATTTCAAGTAATGGAGTACTTGTAAGCAAGGACAGACAATTATTAATACAAGGAACTACTGAAGGGAAATTGCAATTAATTTGATATATAGCAAACACTGCAGGAAGTACTAAATTCACAATCTGAACAAGCAAGTTTCAGATCATGAAATCTTCATTTGCTTCCATAGTTAGTCTGTGTACTAATAGGTGCTATTCAATGCTCTCTGACCCTTCATTATAAATTTGCCATAAATTCTCTAAACTCATGAACAAGGCCTGGCATGGATCCTAGATCTCTACAGTTTGTGTCCTGTTCTGCACCATATCTAACCAGAGTCACAGGTGCAACACACATGGAGACAACAAAACTATAAAACCCTGGATGTATTTTTAATATATATTTTACCTAACTTTGAGTCTTGACTTTTGTTTGTATTTACACTGCTATTCCTTTTTCCCTTTAATCAGTGCATCATAATATCAGTTATACATAATACATGGATTTCCTTTGACTTAAATATTATTTATTTTTAATGCTTCTACCTCCTGTTCTGAAAATACTGGGAAGAATGTTTGTTGGAGAGTAAGGCCAACTTGAAGCCTGGCCAGATGCCGGATAAAAGAATTAGTGGTAAACAACTCTGTAAGAGGCCCAGCTGGCTTGTAAAGAATTAGTGGTAAACAACTCTGTAAGAGGCCCAGCTGGCTTGTAAAAGAATTAGTGGTAAACAACTTTGTAAGAGGCCCAGCTGGCTTGTAAAAGAATTAGTGGTAAACAACTCTGTAAGAGGCTCAGCTGGCTTGTATCTTTCCTAGTAATTAGTAAAATGCCTCACCACATGACTAAGCTATTTGGCTGCTCATTTGTTGCAATTGGTTGAATGTGTTTGCACTGTGTCCCTATTGGTTGAGAGAGAGAGAGAGAGAGAGAGAGAGAGAGGGAGAGAGAGGGAGAAGGAGAAGGAGAAAAGGAGAAGAAGGAAGAGATGTAAAAGCCTTGCCTCTAGTGAGAGATAATGTAAAAAGCCTTGCCTCTAGTGAGGAGAAGAGAAAGCTTTCTCTCCAGACAGAGGGAGGAAATAAAGTGTTGGAGAACTCATGACCAGTGGATCTACTTCATTCCCAGTCAACCACCAATTAAGAGCTATCAGGTTCCTGACGGCTGAGACCAGACAAACTTTAACATGACAATGTTATTTTCTTATCTTCTTTTTTAAAGAGAGAGGTACAGTGGGAGAGAAAGAGAGAATCAATTTGATTTAGCATTTCATGTAGCTTTTGTTGCTCCCACACTTTGTTGCATATATGGTGCTGGTGTACATATTTGCATCCTCATGCATGCCAGGCAAGTGCCACCACTCTAGCACAACGTGACAATGTTTTGATTTACTCACTTGTCTTATATCTGTCTCTTTTTCTATCTTTTCTGATTTATTTCTGATATATTAGTCTTTTATTCAGAAAATTATTTGAACAATCAAAAAAGCTTCTAACAAAATACTATAATATGTATATTAATTCCAAAAATTAGATTTATCCCCAAGTGCCCCCAATTACCCACGCTTATCCCTCCCCCCGCCACTTCCCAGTACATGTCTACAAATGTTATGTCAGTCTTTTTAAAGGCTGAGAATAAAAAAATGTCATGTAATTATATTATACTTCATAATCACTCAAATAATATATAGCAAGTGCATAATGTTTTTGAATAATTTGCTAGCAACATTGAAACTATATAAAATTGGATATACAAAAAATTTGACTCATTGAACCATGACTCAGTGAAGAGCATTCATTGCTTTCATTATATTCAATATTGACTTTATTCAATGGAATTTTAGATTTACTCTTTTAGTTTATTTTTTAAAGAGAGAAGCCCGTGAGAGAGAGAGAGAGATACAGACTGACATACAGACAGACATAATCAATTTTTATTGAGTTTCACATGGCTTTTGTTGTTCTGACACTAAGTTGTGTATATGGGTGCTGGGGATTGAACCCGTGTAACTACACATTTGCATGATGGGCAAACACTAACCACCGAGACACTCCTCCAGCCCCTATTATTTTAGTTTTTGACAACAATAGTCTGTAGAAAACTGTCCTATTTCTACAGCAATACTGTTGAGGCAGTCATATGTTCAGTGCACCACATAGGAAGTAACATTTTTTTTATGCTAAAGGTCGTGATAAATTTTGCCTATGTATGGACTTGCATTTTGTTCCCAATTTAACCTTAAAATATTTATGTTCAGCCAGGTGCAGTGGTATTTGCCTGTAATCCCAGCAAATTAGGGAGGATCATGAGTTCAAAGCTAGCCTCTACAACTTAGTCAGGCCCTAAGTAGCTCAGCGAATCTGTCTCAAAATAAAATATAAAAAGGGCTGGGGATGTGGCTCAGTGGTTAAGGGGCCCTAGGTTCAATCCCCAATACCAAAAAAAAAAAAAAGTACACAAGGAAAACTGTAGACAAATGTTCTTGAATTATGAAAACTGTAGTGGAAACTTCTATGTGTTAATCATTTCATTCCCGCTTATCGTTAATACTATTATTATAAATTTTGTTTTACTATTTAATATAATTTATTCATTTCAACGCATTACTATTTTTCTAGCCATTATAACTTTCCAAATATGAAGGTATTTTTAAAGCCTGTCAACTAAATCACAATAAAATAAACACTGAAGATCTGTCAAATTTATTCCCATATGATAAAAGTGAATACATACTTAGATATGATTACACTATATTCCCAACTAAAAAATGCAGCGTTCTCACTCAGGTTAATGAAAATTTGACACAAAAATATAATATTTCACAACAGTGACTGACTGTACCCCACATGGATTTCAGAAGTTCACTGTGGGGCTGGAGTGGTGGCTCAGCAGTTATGGTGCTTGCCTGGCATGCACAAGTACATGGATTCATGCACCACATACACAATGAAGTCTCAGAGCAACGAAAGCCACATGAAAAACTAAGTAAAATTGATTCTCTCTTTTTCTGTCTCTCTCACCATTCCTCCCTCTCTTAAAAAAAAAAGTTCATTGTGTAATTTATAATATTGCCTGTCAATTTTTTAAAGAAAGATATCTTTTAATTTTAAACTGATCACAGTACAAGTATCCTACACAAGAATGACCAGTTGACGACTGACAAGTAATGCTTTTGTTACCAATTGTTATATAGTTTTACGTTTATATATTAAAGTACTTCCTTGAAATATTTGTAAAAATATTTTCATAGTCATAAAATCTAAGACCATCAGTAAATATTAATTACTGACTTATGTATTTTCTTAAATAGAATGATGTAAGCAACCATTAGAGCTTGCCAAGTTTTTCTTACATACAAAATCTTTCTAATTTTACTTTATACCAAAACATATTACTACTATGCTTGATTATAATCAATAAAAATTAATGGCATTATTGATAATAGCCATAAAAATTATGAAGCCATTATTAAAATGTAGTTTTTAAGGAAACAGCCTCAGGGGCTGAAGCAGTAGCTCAGCAGTTATGGCAGTTGACTGGCATGCATGAGCTCCTGGGTTCAAACTCCAGCACCACATACACAACGAGGTGTCAGAGCAATGAAGCCTAAATAAAATTGATTCTCTCTTTAAAAAGAAGAAAACAGACTCAGAAAAATGTGACTCCATTGTTTTTTATATTTCATAGATACCAAGGAAAATTCTGTTGGTAATCTAATAAAAAACAGAACAAGAATACATCAACAAAGCCCTAAAATACTAATTATAAATGGAAAGACATATTTGAAGCCTCATATTTTAATCAATCAAGCATGTGTATTTAAACTTGCACGTACCTACTTCCAAGATTTCATACAATTATAGGACTCAAACTTCAATATAAGTGTCCTCCAATATTTCTTCTGCTCAAAAAATACAATTTCTCTGACATCCCATCACCAAACACACATGTCTCTGTAAGTACGTAGTCACACACCCATTATTAAACTGAAACTTACACTTGGCATTCCTGACATACACATAGAAAACATTTCATTTAAAAGAAGATAGCTTCATATAAAAATGATCTTTTAAATAATATAAATGGAAAGAGCAACATCAGGCAGGGCAGATCGAGTCTGCCTTTTCCTATATATCCACATACACAGTTAAGATTCGTCAACACTCCATTAAGCAGCAAAGAATCTGAAATCCCCTGGTGGTTCTCACTGCACATTGAAGTACATTATAAAAAAGTGCTCACAAAGCAAGGTAATAAATACAAACACAGACATATACTGCACAAAATTAGAAGGGACAACATCCTGGCACCTCAGGAGGTCTCTGTTCCCACACATTCCTCTCAGGGAAGGGGCATTTTCACATGGAGGGAAATTTTACAGGTTTAGATCATACTCTTACGTCATTGGCTTCTAACTACAGATGAGGTCACTAAACTCATGTTGCCCAAAAACAGTCATCACAACAAAAGCTCAATCTTTTTTGTTGAAGGAAAATAACACTGTTTCAGGCTAATAAAGAAAAGCCACACTGATTCTCCGGAGTGATGCTTTCTTCAAGAGGATGCTGAAACATTTTTAATGGTACAGTATTTCATATTTACATTACAAGGTGACTTCAAACCTCACCCCTACATAAGTTGCAACTTATTCATTAAAAGAAAATGTACCTAAGAAAATTTCTCCTTTATAAAGCGATATCTTGCTCCTTTATTTCCCATCATATTTTTCGCTTACATCATTTAGTAATATTCTATTGTCCTGAAGTTAAAAAATAAAGAAAAAAGGTTTTTTGACCAAAATCCTTTCCTTTACTTGATACAATTCTGACAATAAATGCAATGCAACAAAGTACTAATTATTAGCAAAACAATAAGGCTTTCCTCAACAAAATACCCCACAAGATACATAACATTCATATTCATGATTCCAAGTTGAAAAGTAATGTGAAGTAGCATTAATAGAGACTAATAGTTTGATTATTTGTCCTTATTTTTTTTTTTAAAGAGAGAGGGACAGTGAGAGAGACAGAGAAAGAGAGAAACAACTTTATTGAGTTTTTCACATGGCCTTAGTTGCTCCATCACTTAGTCGTCTATGTGGTGCTGGGGTTCGAACCCGTGTCCTCCTGCTTACCAGGCAAGAGCCAAAACCACTGAGCCACCGCTCCAGCCCCTTATTATTGTTTTCTTAATATTTTGGTATACTCATAAAAGTTCTAGCTTTAAATTTTCCAATTTCTAAAACTTTTGGAAGTTCTTTAGATTTTCTTTTTCTGAAGTGTCTATTATATAATGTTATCATGTTCTAATTTGTTGTATGAAAAATTACATTGTCTTAATTGCAGTGATCAGTTTTTTAATATTTACATAAAAATAATTATTTTTGGTCTTCTGTGATTCATAGAGGAAATTCTTACTCTTAAAAATAACGATTATGGTGTGTGCATATATGAAAATGTAACAACAAACCCCTTAAATGTGTAAAATTATAATACAACAATAAAAAAAGAAATAAAAAGGCAAAGAAGTATTATGAAAAACCTCAGGCTATTTCATTTATTTGAGAAATGCACTGTATTTTAGAGTTGTCTTGCATGTCTGGGACTCTATCCAGAGTCATAAAGATTTTTATCATCTAGGGCTGGAGCCGTGGCTCAGTGATTATGGTGCTTGCCTTGCATGCACAAGTACACAGGTTCAAACTCCAGCACCCATGTACACAGCTAAGTGTCAGAGCAAGGAAAGCCATGTGAAAAACTAAATAAAAATTGATTCTGTGTCTCTCTCTGTCTCTCTCACTCACTGTCCTTCTCTCTTTAAAAAATAAAAGGTACTTTATTTAAAAAAAATTTCTATCATCGTATGCACATATGCGTGTACAGACCATCTGTGACTAAAGATGGGCTCACTATGTTTTTGTGACAGTAGCATGGTGAAATCCATATGCATGTAGTAGAAACCATACTTCAAACTTTGAAGTTTGAGCTTTACGGAATGGCAATATTCTACGTAATAGTCTCCTTCAGCACTGAGCAAGCACAAGCAGTGATCAACAGCGGATACGGCTGTCCTGTAGTATACTACACTGCTAAGCTATCATTCTCAGGAGGTTAGATGTACTCAGTGCATTTTAACATGATGTTTGCAACTGGTGATTGGTGTAGTAGCATATAACCCCATTATACATCCAGGAGTGTCTGTCAATTTATTTATTTATTTAATAGGTCTGGCTCTGTGAGTCCCCATGTGTGGTACCTCTCCTGCATGGTTTGCTATGCACTCATGCCTCTGTGCAAACAATCTGACATATACATTAAAGTATACCGGGAACAGCAAAATTAGCGATTTATCCTAATATTCCCCCTACATTTCCATAGCTCTCTCATTCATAATTGTGTGATTCTCATTCAAGATTCACATTTATTCTCCTCACACCACTTTCCTCATTCCTCTCACCCTGATGCTGAAAATAACAATTGATTATCTATTACCTTAGTGACAAAAAACCCAAAATCTATCAAATACTTCAACTGCACTGAATACATAAGCCAAAACACAGATTGCAATTTCATTATTTACCAGCATGCATCTGTCATTTTGATGTGATCAAATTTTCTTTGATTTAGAAAATTGTGTACCTGCAATAGGAGGTAAACCCAAAAATGGATCAATGATATTATAAACCTCACAACACAATATTCATTTTTTTCAACAAATCATTTATTCATTTTAAAAGTCACCAAAAAAGTGCTGTTTTCTGTCATAAAAGAGAACATATAAAATTTCTTTAGATTATTTCACAGGGGCTGGAGCCGTGTCTCAGTTCTTGCCTGTTGTGCACTAGGACGTGCGTTTAAACCCCAGCCCCATATACACAACGAAGTGTCAGACCAACGAAAAACCACATGAAAAAACTGAATGAAAAAAATTGTTTATCTGTCTCTCCTCTGACTCACTGTCCCTCAATCTTTAAAAAATATATATTTTCACAGACTTTAGTAATGATTTTTCCCCACACAGGCCTCAATCCTACTTAATCTTTTATGCAAAGTCAGCATTGGGATTTACTAAGGAGAAAAAGAAGAAAAAAACACCCAGGTGTTATTCCAAAGAGGAACAATTTACTTCTGGGAAAGAGAACCATCTTGGTAATTTCTCTCAAATGGTCATTTTTAATAAAAATAGTTAATGAAAAGATTTTTTAAACCAACTACAGGTACTATGCAGCATACTACTCATCACACAATATGGGAAATCAAAACTTTTTTTGTTTTAAAGAATCACTTTTTATTTAGGTTTTCATGTGGCTTTCATTGATCCCACAATCCATTGTGTATGTGGTGCTGGGGTACAAACCTGCATCTTCCCACATGCCCAACAAGTGCTACAACTACTAAGCCACCACTCTAATCCCAAATCAAAATTTTCTAGGAAATTTTGCACCTTTACTTTTAAGATTACAGCTTATTCACAATTTCCTTTTGACTGCCTAATATTTAATATTTTTAAATGCTACATTTCAGTATAGCAAGAGTTCTCCTCAAAATGTTCTCCACAATACAGTACAAACACCAGAGCAACATTCTCAAATCACACTGTTCAACTGTCATGAAGAAATGACAATGCATACATATCTGAAGGTAAGATAGGTATTCCCTCTCCTCTGAAGAGGAGAAGCTTTTAACATGCAAGTAACATAACTCAACTTCTCTGCAGTTCCTTCTTACTGAGAAAACCTCCACTTAATAATATAGTGTTTTTAAAAATTAAAGTTTTGGTCACTAGGAAAGACTGAACAAAAATTAATCCCCTCTCCCAAAACAACGCAAACGACTCTACTCACTCCCTCTACTCCCCACAAAAACAGGGTAGTAGTAGGGGCTGAAAGCTTTAAACCTGAAATCTCAGCTCCTAAAACAATGCTGCTATTTGCTCAAAGTTGTAGGTCTATGTATTTCATTCTCCAATATTTCCCCCACTTATAAGTTTATTTCCATACAACCACACACACACACACACACACACACACCCATACACTCACTCACAAGTAAGACACTTTTTCTTTTTTTTTTTGATAAATTATGAGATATGTGCATTAAGTGTGCACAGGATTTCATAGGTGCTTTGCAAACATCAGAGTCACTTAACGTCCTTTTCTCCAAATGCCTGAAATCAAATTATGCAACCAGGCATAACTACTTTCCCAGACACTGTTCACAGGCTGCATATTGCTGAGGGGCAGAGAAACAGTCCTCATAACGGATGTTTAGGTGGGAAGGCAAAGAGTCAATCGGATTAGCCAGGGAAGAAAGCCTACTGTCTGTCCACAGGAACAAACCTCAGTACTAAATCAGTATCAGGGAAACCATTTCAACTAAATAAACTGTTTCCCTCCAAATCCATAGATCTCTTTTGTTGCTGAGCTACTAACTGACAGAAGTTCTGAGCAACTGTCAAAACCTCTGTTCTTCCATCTTCGACAATAGCACCTTCACAGCTGAATGACAATTTAAAACTTGCTCATCTGTCATTTCTATTTGCAACTCTGGAATTTGGAACAATCTAGGTCCAGAAGTTACTGCTGTTGTTTTAAACTTTTAGCCATCAATCTGCAATTATTTCTTTTGAAAATACTCTGGTGGTCATAGACACTAATATAGAAGATCCCTACAGCCGTACAGCTCAACATGATGCTGGAGATGTCAGAGAAGCTGGGTTCCTGGTCCTCTGTGTGATCACCAGGCCCGTATGTATAGGCGGATTCTCCTGGGAGCAGCTGTCCACAGTGCAGAAGCAGGTAAGCAGGGGAGATGCCCCCATTCTCCCCAAGGAGCCCACGGTGAAGCTGGTTCCTGCCTAATACCAGGAGGGGAAGGGGTACTTGCAAAGCATAATACTGAGCAAGAGGTTCTAGGACCAGAGGTTAAGCAGTACCACAGCAACACCGCCAGATCCAGTTTCAGGTGCCTAATCCAGCATGAGAGGCAGGCAGAGCAGTGTATGTAACACCCACCATACCAGATCCGACAGACAGCCCTGTCCTACTCTTGTGCTCAGGCACCCACCTCTCCCACCAGCCCACAACGAAGGCATGATGGCTTTTTAGCCTCCCCTACTGCCATCTTGGTCCATCACTCTGTCTAACCCCACCCCAACACCCACGCTCAAACCAGTTCCACAGCCAACACTTTGACTTGGCCCCTCTGACATCTCCCTGAACACAATATTTTACTTCTATTTTTGAATTTTAAGTTTGTCATTATGTTCGTGATTATATGATGTTTTAAAGTTTTAAGATGACATCATAACATCTGTTTTCTTCATTAAATATACTGTATTAGGAAGATTTTGAAAAATCCCATTTACTTAGACCATTACGATGTGAATTATTAGGTAGTGAAAATAAAACTAACAATGCACACAAGTCACAGATTCTACTGTTAAGTATAGAAAGACAGATGTATAAGCAAGGATAGCGGTGTCACTGCTTTTAACATGGAATATACAGAGTTGGGAGATCACAGAGATGGAATTTAATTCCATTCATCCTATGGAAGTGATAGTTGGGGGGCTATCATTCAAAGCTTCTCAAGGAGAAGATTCATGAACTGTATCTTAAGAAATCATTAAAAGTTGCCTAGGGTCTGAAGCAGTGGCTCCATGTTTACAGCATTTGCCCAGCATGCAGGAGTACATGGCTTCAAACCCAGCACCCACGTACACAACTAAGTGTCAGAACAATGGAAGACATGTGAAAAACTAAACAAAAAATTTATTCTCTCTCTCGCTCTCACTGTCCTTCTCTCAAAAAAAAAAAAAAAAAAAAAAGGGTTTCCAAGACACAGAGCAGGGAATTAATTGATTTCTCAGCAAGAAAAATATATTCAGTGTCAGAATTCATGTGAAATATTCAAGAAACCTAATACACTTCATTCACTGAGTGCAATTTGTGGTAAAAAGGCATGAAATGGATATCAACATAATGATATATGGATATCAATTCTAGTACTTTCCAACAACTCCTCTATGAGCTTTGTAAAGTTGATTTGTCACTAGACACACGTGGAAAAGTAAGTAAACTTAAAAAATGGGCTCAAGAATTACTGCTTATGTAAATGTGATCAAGTAAATCTCTCTTCATGGCAACTTCAATTTTCTCATCTAATGTGAAATTGACAAGTATATTTCATTGTTGGGATGAAGTCAGAGGTTACAGAACTTGCCTGCCATGCACAAATACTCGGGTTCAAACCCCAGCACCATGTACACAACAAAGTGTCAAAGCAATGAAACCAACATGAAAAACTAAAAGCAGCTGATTCCCTCTCTCCTCTCTCTCTCTCTCTCTCTCTCTCTCTCACTGTCCCTGCTTCTAAAAATAAAAAAATTAAGAAGTATATTTCATTGTTGTAGATTTATTTGTCTATTAGTTCATTCATTCATTCAATATATGTCGGATTATTCTAAAATCTGCAGCCATAGAAGCAGACAAAAGATGAAAAATTATCACATTCAAAGAAAAACCCTATGCCAAGAGAATGCTTGGTGGCTGTTAAACAAGAAAGCCAGTGTAGCAGGAGTGAATGAACCATGAAGACTCTTATAATATCAAAATGAGGTGGGAGGGGGCAGGAATCTGGCTTAAGTCCCTGTAGAGCTAGGTAAGAACTTTCTATTTTTCTGTGTAAGACAGAAAGCTACCAACAGTTTATGTTTTAGAAGGATCAATAGTTGCCATGTGTAGAATAGAATAGTCTGACAAAGGTGGAATGAAGGAGACCAATTTGAAGCTTGTTGCAAGAGACCAGTGAAAGTAATGATGGTTTTTTTTTAACTCAAGTGGTAACAAGGAAACTGATTTTTAAAGTGTTTTCTTTGTGGTACTTTCAATGGTAATGCTGAGACTATGTAAGACTGTTTTGGATACAGAATATAAAATAAAGAGGAAGAGAAGGGAAGTCAGAGTTATTGAAAGGTTTTGAATTTAGCAATTTTGAATTTGACATGTGGAGATGTAGAAAAGCTAAGAGGAGGACATATAAATAAGAGTTCAGTATCAGAAGAAATACATATGAGGATGTCAAATTGGATCCTAGATGTACATCATATTCATTCCGAATTCTGAAGCAAATAAAACGGCTAATAAAATAAAAACAAAAGTTGACTACCACATTTTTCACTGGCAATATTTAAAGTCATACCACTGTGTCAGGTCTCGTAATGACTGCAACTAGCAAAAGTAAAATGACCAACAACAGGTTGGGGATTCAGCTAAGTGATAGACTGCTTAACTAGCATATTTGAAGCCCCGTAATAATTTTACTGTGTGAAATTAAGGAAACCAAAAGATATCTTTGACTCACTCAAATACTAAGTAAAGAAAGCACAAAAGTTAAACCATGAAATGTTTCTCACAGATCCATATAGACAAGGAGGAAAGCATGATCATGGAGTCTGATAATGTGTAACATCATAAAATACAGGAAAAAAAACAATTAGTAAGGAATACATATTTTAGTATACTATGATTGGATCATACACAACTTCTTTTGGGCAGTTATTTATACCTTTCCTTCCTCATTAAAATTGTATTTCCCTAGTGAATATATTTTCAACTCATCCATTTTGAAGAGTACTTCTCTTGATAGACAAGAAAAAAGAAAAGGAGGAATTAGGTTTTCTCCACCAGCTATTAACACCAACTATCTGTCACAAGAAATGAATCAATTTTTGTCCTGAGAATGTTTCTCTTTCACTCTCTTGAAATTATTCGTACCCGTACAGATCCCACTTCAAACTCAAGATCAGGTAGATGATGTTTCTATTGTATTTCAAGTAATAAAAATAGAATTCTTAGGAAAAAAAATTTTGGCTTAGGATATACCTTTTCCTCTTCAAAAATTAACTGCTATAGTCAGAAGATTCTTAATTAAATTTTGGAGCCACTTAATACTCAAATTGTCTTACAGTATTCTTCAAAATTTGCTTTCCGAGAACATCTAATGGTTAGAGGGCTTTAATGTGTTGTTTTATTTTGCATTGTTTCCCACTTTGCATGAATCCCCATAAGTTCCTTTCCTGTTTAATAGCAAAGGGTTTGCTTCAGTGTGGCATTTGTCTCTTTCCCATCCAATTATGTTGTTAATGGTTTCAATTTTTATTGCTTCAAGTTCAAATTATGTATTTTCAGTCTTCAATTTCTTTACCTTCTGCACTGAAATCTGGAAATTTTATATTCCTGTCTCTTTAACATATTCACCAATTTTTACTTTCATGTGATAGAAATTTAAAATTCTTGGTCCTCCAGGCAGCTCTTGCCTCAAAAATCTTCTCATTTCTATGAACAATACTAATTCCATTTTAAGTGATGTCTGGTAATCCTCGGAAGAGTGAGGCTTGGAGATGCTATCTGAAAAAGCATACTTATTATCAAACTTGTGATTCTCCTAGTTTATCAGTTAAGGTTTGCTAGAGGAACAAAACCAACAGAATGTGTAACTAATTATAAAAGTGGATTTTTTTTTTTAGATTTGCTTACCTGATCAGAGTCTGGATAGTCCCAACATTGCCATCTCCAAAACTGAGAGCAGGGGAAACCAGTGACTGCTCAGTCCGAGAAACTGGAAGCCTGAAAACAAAGACGAACCATGATGTAGCCTTGATCTGAGGTGGCAGGCCTGGAAGCAACTGGGAGACTAACTGGTGTAAATACACATTCAAGAACTGACGAAGTTGGAGTTTGATATCTCTTATGGTTTAGATGTGTAGTGAACACCAAAAGTTCATGTGTAGTCAATAAAGAAAATTTAGAGGTGCAATGATTGGGGTATGCTATGCTAAACCTACTCAGTGAATTAAAGATTAACTGGATGGTAGCTATAGGCAGGTAGGGTGTGCCTGGAGGAATGGAGGTGTTTTGGCCTTTGGGAGTATGTTTTGATCTTGTTGACCAGAGCACTCTCCCCTTCTTTCTCCTCTCTCTTTCTGCTTCCAGTGAAAAGTCCTGGGCCGCTTTTCCCCCACCACACCCTTCCACCATGATGTTCAGCCTCACCACCAGACACAAGGCATGGAGCCAGCCATCTGTGAACTGAGACCTCTGAAATCAGGAGCCCTCAAAATAAACTTGGCCTCTTCTAATTGTTCTTAAGGGCTCTGTTGGTTACAACTCAAGTTAAAGGCTGACTAAAACAAAGTCCTGTGTGATGGCAACAGCAAAAACCTGCATCCTCTCAAGAAGAACTCCACTTGCTTACTTGGGTGAGATTTTTCCCCTCTTTTGCTTTTTGTTCCAGCCAGGCCTGCAGCCTATTGGAGGACGCCACCCACGTTGAGGGTGGGTCTTCCGCTAGGAGTTAGTAGGCCCACCTGCCAATCACCTGTCAGGAACACACCCATCTATAGGTGTATTTTGCCAAGTTTTTTCCGTGTGTGTTTTTGGCAAGTTTGAAGATGAATCCAGGGCTTCACACATGCTAAGTAAGGTCTCTACAGCTGGGTCACATTTCTTAATCCACTCAACTCCACAGCCAAGATCAAGAATCATACCTAGACATTCAGAATTTCAAAAGGAAAATCCAATACTATACTTCCTATATTCTGACCTAAATAATTGTGTTGTTTTCTTTTTTATTCATCTAAAATATGTAAATTCTTGTATATTATGAACTGCTCTAGATACTGAAACAAAACATTTTAAAATGTCAGTAAATGAACAAGTACACCAATTACTAGTAGCCTATTCGTTTAGAAGGACAGAAACAGTTAAAATATGAAAATATACAAATAAGTATAAATATTAAAAAAGCCAAGCATACTTAAAAAGGCCACAAAGAAAGCAATTGTTGACTTTAAAAGAATTACTTTGAAAATACTTCCGATGGAAAGAGTAAAAACAAAACATAGAGAACCCATTAGAAATGCCAATAGTGATTCTACATTGCATTGTTACTCTGCTTGACTGTAGATATTTTTTCTACAGCTCTCTTAGTTGACTCAAATAATAGCAAAATTGTCATTGCCCAACACTAGTTTCTTCCATTTTTGATAACTTAAAGGGCAACATGGTAGCACATGAACAGTGGAACATTTCTATTTTACTTATATCAAAAAGAAAATATTTGTTGAAGTGGAAATAAAGGTGCTGATTTTAGTAGCCTGCAATTATTATTTCATTTCTACTAATATGTTTTCTTCTGAGTTGGTGTACAAAGCAAGTCCTATTACTTGGGATTTCGTATAGAAATTTCAGAATCTTATTTGCATTTTACCAACTCTAGAACATTTGAAAGCTGCTCAAAAACAAATTTCTAGGATTTATTATTTAGCACCAATAGAGTACATGTTGGATTTATCACAGATGCCTACGATGCAGTTTAAGTTATATCATGGAGCAAACACCATCCACACAAAGTATGAGCATTTATCTTTATAAAAATCATGATTTAATAAATACCACTTTATCACTTCTTGTTATAGATAGCAAAAGCTGTGTTTTCATAAGACTTTAAGATATATACCATAAAGTTTATAAATGAAAAACTATACACACATTTTTCAGAAGAGTAATTTGCATTTATTTGGTGACTAAGATAAGCAATGTTAGGAAATAAATTTGCGAACAGACACACTATGTTTGTAGAACATATAAGTCACAAAAAGAATAATGAAAGTATCATTATCCAAAATAAAAATAACATATCTCTATTTCTCAGGTGCATATGTGGATTAACACACTGAACAAGCAGGTAAAAAATTGAAGAACTGAGATAAAAAAATTAGCTGAAATGGATTTGATATTCCCAGTGTTGATATCAATTTTCTGTTTAAATAACAGGATTTAATTCCATCATAAATAAAAAATGAATAGTAAACTATGTGATAACAAAAAGAGTCACCTCTAAAGCTAAAATGAATGTATAACTTTATTAAAAACCAGTTATCTAGGTGGGTAAACTTCATAGCTGCATTTTTGAGAAGTGCCAGAACACTTATAGTACAGTTCATATTTAGAATTTCAATAGTGTTTATCAGATGATAAAAAATAAAAGGAGTGTGCAAATTCTATATTTTGGTGGTGACAATGAAGAAAATTATCTCTCAGTTTGTCAAATTGAAAGCTGATAAAAAGATAAAGAAGTGCAAAATAAAGTCTGGTTTTTTAATTCTTTTCATATTATTATCCAAGCACATATAATAAAAATCTCTCAGCTTTTAAAACTTTTTCCAGTAGCTTTTCACTGTTTATTTAACATTAACATACAGAAAACATTGTGAAGTCACAGGAATGCAGTATATAAATGATTTTGGTGACGTTAGTTATTAATAAATTTTCATTGAGCTTTGGAGGTGGAGATATAGGAGAGTTAAATTGACAGTCAAAATTAGCTCATTTTCTCCTTTAATTGGAGAAAGTTTCTAGAAGTACACATTGTTTATGTGCAGTATTTTGAAAATTACTACTCAATATATATAAGAATTAACATATCACAGTGTCCTCCTCATAATTATCCATTGATATAGTGTATCATCAAAAAATAAAATATATTTTAAAAAGAACACATATCACATTATAACACCTACTAAAAATGAAATCATACATGCCAAAATTAATAAATGTTTTAGATGCTTAATTTGTACAAATAAATAATTCACAAACATGATCAGAATTCATTGTTAAATCAAAAATATTAAATTATGTATAAAAATAAACATACATATACACATTTACATATATAGTAAAAATTATAGAAATGTAATATAATATCATCATAACAGAATATATTTCTTTTAAAATGCCCTTTCTTTTATGTATTACATCATTCAGTATCATTTTTGTGTAGTGCACCACTTAGTTCTAAATGCTTCTGTTTTAAAAATGAAAAAAAAGTCTTTCGCCTGACACAATGGTGCACATCCATAATCCCAGTGACTTGAAAGGTTAAGGCAGGAGGATCATGAGTTCAAAGCCAGCCTCAGCAACTAAGCAAAGCCCTAAGCAACTTAGCGAGAACCTATCTCAAAATAAAAAACAAAAAGGGGTAGCAATATGGCTTAGAGTTTGAGCTCCCCTGGGTGGATTCATTCCTTGGGATCAAAAAAAGAAAAAAAATATTAAAAGTTTAAATGGATTCTTGCACATTTCAATGAAAATTCAAGTTTCACAACTCAAATCCTTTGTAAAAACAGACATGGTCTTTGTCATGAAACAATACCCTCAAAAATGTAGGTCAGTTTGCAGAGGTGGCTCAGCAGTAGATTGTTTGCCTGGTATGCTTGAGGACCTGAGTTCTGTCCCCTCCACATATACAACTAAATGAAGGAAAAAATCCTATCTCAACATGAAATTTAAAAATGGTTAGGAATGTAGCTGAGCAACAGAGCACTCCTGGATTCAATACCCAGCACCATAAATAAATAAATATCTAGATAAGTAAAATTTAGTATTGAATGATATATAGTTAAAGGTTGAGACAAATGAATATCTCACTTAAGCATGTTTTGTGAATGTACAAAAATAGACTTAAGGTTACCAAAATTAAAGGTGTGTGAAGGTATTAGAGCCAGAAAGACATAAGAGAAACAGAAAAGATCAGTGTCACTAAAGAAAACAGACTAGAACATTTCAAAAGTAAAGGAGATATTTACTGTTTAAATGCTATAGGAAATTTATGTAGCATTTCAAATAAAACTTTTATTGGATTTTTCTGTCATTGATTACTTAATGACAATTATTTCAATGTATTTTCATGAAGTGAAGTCAGAATCCAAGAAATCCAAGACGAGTGTGGGCCAATCAGGCAAGACTCAGATCATGGACTGCCTTGAGGGTGGGCCAGAGAGGTACCTAATCAAATTATTTGCCTTTCTGTTTGGAGATAGTAGAAATTCATGTTAAGAAGCCCACAGTGGAGAGCCAATAGAAAAATAATATTTTGGAAATTCTGAAGGTAAAAATGGGACAGTGTTGAGAAGAGGAAATGAAAGGAACAGAGCGTTCAGAGTTCCGAGGGAAGGGGAGTCACAGAACCTAGGAAACCAATGACGCTTCAGGAAAGTCCCAAACTCAAGCAGAGCAAGAATAAAGAGAAGGTTGACTGCTTTCTCACCAGCTGGCTTCACTTACTTCAGTCACATTACAGGTACTGCATAAGTGGAGGAGCTACAGAATGGGTGAGGGATTTGATGAAAGAACAAAAAATACAGTTAATAGTTACACAATATTTGCACCTTGTTACAGGATGTGTTACATACTTTACAATGCATCACTTTGATCTTTCTGGCTATTTTAAGAAGTAGGTGCTATTTTCACCTCATTTTATACACAACGAAATTGCACAATAGAGAGGTAAATAACTTGTCTATAATATTGGCATGAATATAGGCAATTGGACTTCATGCCTATATCTGTATGTTATACTGTCTCTGGGATATTAAAACTCTCTAATAATTTAAATGATATTATGGTCTGAATGTGTCCCCCAAATGTTCATGTGTTAGAAACCAAATCCCCAATGGTGTAGCCTTTGGAAGATTTTTATGTCATGAGGGCAGAGCTCTCATGAATGGATTAATGTTATTATAAAAGGCACTTGCATGAGTGAGTTCTCTCATCTCTTCTTCTGCCAGCTGAGTAGTCAGCAAGTAGGCTGTCACCTGGCATTTCCCAGGCCCTAGGACTGCAAGAGATAAATTTCCATTTTGTAGAAGTTACCCAGTCTCATGAAACAAATAAAAGTAAGACAAATGGGGGGCAGGTGTTTTCAAGGAACTCCAAAATTATTTTCTAGCAGCATTGACAAATAATTTCAGAATTTGAGGTAAAAGAAAATTAACTGTGGGGGCATCAATATACTACATGGTAGGATTTCTCCAGAATTGTTCACTAGTGGAGATTGCTCCAATATGATAGTTATTTTTCTTTCACCTTCCTGTAATACATATATTTTACTATAGTCTGTCAAGACTCACAGAATCACATTTCTTGTGTGTATGTTGAGGACTAATATCATTTTTCTCAGTAGATAAGTCCACAAAGCTCAGAATTAATTATGGCTTATGTGTGTTGAAATTTGGATCAAGTCTTCCATATGAATAATATATCTATACCTTCTTACAGTGTTCCTCTATTTAAAAAGTATTCTTCAATGTCTTTGGTCACACTTTCAATGTTCCTGTAGAAAGTTAGAATAATAGTTTATTCTTCATATTTTTCTGAGTATCTGTTACATTCCATGAGCTTTATATTTTGGAAATATTAAAATCTTTCAGCCATATAAAACCTACTAAAAAGTTAAAAATACTTTGATTACATGGTCTTAGCCAGCTTCACTGTTAACATTCTGTCACGCATGCTTTGTTGATGAACAGCTCTTCATACATGTACACACATATGCATTCTCCCCCTACACATATGCTTGTTAATTCCGGATACAATTAGTGATGCACTGAGGCAATCAAAAGGCTTCCCTCCGAAATGTTTTGGTATACATTTTTTATGAACAAAAGTATTATGTAACATAAACTCAATATCATTTTCATCACCTAGAAAATCAGCAGTTTTTCCATGACAAAATCTACTTTCGTATTCATATTTTCCCACTAACCCCAAAATTTATTATCCTTATCCTCAAATCTATAATCCAATCAAATTCCATTTGATTTCTTTTCTGTTTTGTTCATATTCCTTTAACCTAGTATTCCATCTAAATTCTCCAAACTTCCTTCTTCTTTTATTTTGTTTTAACTGGAACTGTGGCTTGGTGATTATGGCGCTTGCCTGGCATGCACGAGTACATGAGTTCAAATCTCAAGACCAGGTACACAACGAAGTCTTGGAGCAACAAAAGGCACATGAAAAACTAAGTAAAAATTATTTCTCTCTCTCTTTCTCTCTCTCTCTCTGTCCCTTTCTCTCTTAAAAAAAACAACAAAAAAGAAATAACCAGGACAATGCTTTATAGAAAATATTACAATATGGCTTTGGTTCACTGCTTTCTTGTACTGCTGTCCAACTTGTTTGGATTTATTTATATTGCCAATGGAAGAATTTTTAGATTTACAAATTAAATATCTGGACACGTACAGGTGCTACATAGTTGTAATCAGACGCTATGGTGTGTCAGGTTGTCCCTTATTAATTATATCACATTTGATAATATGATTAAGGGGCAAATACCATGTCCCTCCATTTTAAATACATAACAATTTTCCCTTGTACTCTGCCTCCTCAAACATTTTATGTTGATGTTTGTCAAAAAAGTTTTCACAAGTTTAATTAGTTGCAAAAGATACATTTTTAGTATTTTAGATACTTCTTATAAGCTTTAAATAATTTTTCCTAATTTGCATTAGCAAATTTAGTTTATTTCTACTGTATTGAAAATATCTCTCACTTAACAGAATTAGGGAATAACTTGCTTAAAATAGACAATTTTAATTTTTAAAGTTTGATAATTTTTATTTTTCCTTGTTTCAATTTTTGACACATTTTTAATTCAAAGAAAAATAATAAATTACATTATCAAGATAACCATAGCACTTCTGAATTATAATATGTAAGCAGGAAGAGGGTAACAGGAAGAGAGAAGAGAAACAGACTGGGAGAAAAGCAAGATTTTACCATAAGTATACCTGATTTTTTATGTCATTGATTCTTTTTAAATTATAGAATTTCAATATATCTCTCTCTCTTTCTCATTTTCTCTCTCTTTTATGCTTCAAATTGTTTCTTTTCAGGAGGCCTTCTTTAACACAAATTTATTCTAGAATCATCTCTTTAGTGTCCCAGTTTTCACCCCCCAGTGCTCCATTATAATAATATAGTTGGATAACAGACTTTTCATTTGTTCTTTCTTTTTTTCTCTCCCTTCCCTCCTTTTTTTCTTTTCTTTCTTATATTACAGGAAATTGACAAGTGTGAAAAGGGGTTGAATCGAAGTTTCTGTATCACATAAATTCATCGTTCTTTTTTTCTTGCATACCAGAAATGGAACCTAGGGGCACTTTACCACTGACCTACATCCCTAGATTGACTGACTGACTGATTTATTTATTTAGATGGTATTCACTAAATTGCTGAAGGTAGCCTTGAGCTTGCAATCCTTCTCCCTAGCATCCGAAGTAGCTAGCATTATAAATTTGCACCATCTTGCCAGGCCAGATGCATACTTTTATACACTGAATTCAGGAAACTTGAGAATCTGCAAATTGATTCTCTTAAAGATAGTCCAATCCTTTTTTGCTGCCAAAAAATTCTTCCTATACCACCTATGGATATTTAGACACCAGTGTAAAAATTTCTTTTCTAAACTAAAATCACAGGGAGAAAAATACCTAACATTTTTGAACTCTTAATGTATGCCTGATACTTAGATATTTTAGTTATAAAATGCATGACCATGGGGCTGGAGTGGTGGCTCAGCAGTTGGAGAGCTTGCCTGGCATTCGTGAGGACCCTAGTCCAAACCCCAGACTCACATACACAGCACAACTGGGTGTCTGAGAAATCAGAACCAGATAAAAATTGATATGTTCTCTCTCTCTCTCCCCTTCCCTCTCTCTCTTAAAAAAAAAAAAAACTGCATGGGGGTTGGGTATTTAGCTCAGTGGCAGAGTGCTTGCCTACCATGGGCAAGGCTCTGAGTTCTGTACTCAGCCCTGGAAAAAAACTAACAAACAACAACAACAACAACAACAAAATGCTTGACCACCCAGTGTAAATGATATTATATTTCTAAATGTGATGATTATATTTCTAAAGTGGAAGCATCACTTTGCATACACATGAATTTCATGTTATCCTGCAGAAATATAACTACAACAGGGTAATCCAAAGGTTCCAATTATGTCTTCTATTTGATGCTGACACATATATTATAGTTAAGGTCTTTTTATTAATTTCTTCTAGTGAGGTACAAAACTTTTACAGTGGTAAAGATGTTTTGCATGGATATTTTAAATATATTTTATGACTATCTGATAAATAGTATCAATGTCTTTATTAATTTAAAGCTTGGACTAATTTCTCAGTGGTTAACTTCTTTAGTGGACCGTGAAGTAGAATTATTTTAAGCATCAATATAGAAACGTTAGTTGATATTTCATTATGTTGTTATCCTCAAGAACTCTGGCACATTCTTTATGATAGGGTTCAATTTCCTTTTTTGAAAAGTATGACTTTTCCTTCTGAACAGAAAATTTGAACAAGAACATGCACAGAATATTTACATACTGAGTTATATGGTAATTAATTATTTCTTGAGAAAGCCACATGCCCTGAAATTTTTATACTGAACTGCTATATATGTGTAAATTTAGAAAGTTAAACTGAGAGATGCTCATTGTATTCAGAACATTACCCAAATCATATAAATTTCACAAACTATTTTATGAGATATAAATACAAACAGTTTTTTTCCATTTAAAATCAGTTGTAAATGCCTACATTGCTTTACATATGTAAACTCCCTCTGATAATCATCATGCAAGCCACTGACTGCTTAGTTGCTAAAATAACAGAGAACATTGTCAGCAGAAGCTCTAATGCTAATAAAACACAAATCCCCAAAGAATTGACTTGGGTGAAATGTTTTGAAGGTTGAGGAAAAGCAATGCAAGCCTGGCTTCCTCACTCTGTCCTTAACCTGCTCACTGCAGGAGCATCCTGGAATCTGAGGCAAGGAGGATTTCCTTTTGGCTGCAAAGATTTTTGAATTAAAGAACTTCTTTGTTAAAGCAAAATCAGTGATAAATAAATAAACTAAAGAAGTGGATATTTTATAGCACCATAGAAATTCAAAAGAGTCACAGATCACTGTTGTTTTAGCATGTTAAAAAATAATTACAGAGGGAGATCAAAATGGCAATTGTGGGATTGAGGTTTTGTGTTAGGCTCCCCATTCCCTTCCCATAAACGGGAGCTCCCACAACTCCAGGAAGTGAGTGCACACCTGAGCTTCATAGGAACTCAGCCCTGATCATCTGGAGACACTCAAGAAGCACAGAAATGTGGTAATTTGTGGATCTGGCTCCAGGCAAATTGAAAGGGCTCTTCGGTTTGGGTTGCAGATGGTGGAAAATCAGCTGGCAGAGCAGTGCCTTTCAGTGAGGAGGGGGGCTGATCTCCGAGCTATCAGGCAAAAGCCTTTTCATACAGAAAACCTCAAATTCAAAGAAGTAGCTCTCTGGTCTTTTTCTGGGACTAGCTACAGGATATTTGAAATGGTTTTCTGGCTTGTACAAGGATGCTAGTGGCAGCTGCCAGTGCAGGGACACAGGTTATAGCGGCTTATACAGAGATGTTGGGAGGCAGGGGCACTGTGAGCATCCCTGGGTCAGCAGCCAAAGCTGCACCTTTCAGTGAGGAGTGGGGTCAGAATGCTGAGCTACAAGCATTTTCACATGGAAAAACCTCAAATTCAAATAAGCACACCTCTGATAACCTAATTTGCAGTGAGCCCTCAAAATCAATATCAGCAGCCATTGGACTTGTGTGGAACAAACAGAGGAAGTTAAGACTTCCCCCAAGGAGCTTACAAGGACCCAGATGGTCTCTCCAGCTAAGCACAAGCCTCAGTCTATCCCGGAGGTTATTATTTAAAAAAAAAATTGTAGTTAGGAAAAGAAGGAATTTCCAATTTGCTCCCTGCTACATCCATAACTTAGGTCGTAGACGCAGCAGCCTGAGAACAGGACACCCTGGGTCAAAGTCCCAGGAAATCATCTGACATACTTTTCCTGTGACCCACAGAGGGAATTCTGCAACTGCATGTGACCCAGTTTACCAAGAACCACAACTTTAAATTTTTTTTCTTTCTTTCTTTTTGTGACTTTGACTTTGCATTTGATTCTGTGTAACTTGGATCTCACCATGTATGTATCTATATAAGCTGCAATGGAACTGAATTATCTATGATCATATGGACTTTAAAAATGTATTTTTACTGTATTTTGCTATTTTTTAATTTTTAAATATTCAGTTATTTCTTTCAATCTGTACCTTAGTATAACTCCTCTTCCATTCTGAACTCTTTCTCAATTATACAGAAATGTCCCCCCAACACCCACTCCTTGAGGTCTGTGCTTTTCATCACCACAGTCTGTGTTTGTGCCATTTAGCTTCCTGGTAGTAAGATCTTCTGCTACCCTCTTCTATCTCCACTTTGAAAAATAATCCAAAACCACTCCCCTCCATCCTTTCTCTCTCTCTCTCTCTCTCTCTCTCTCCCCCCCCTTTTCTTTTTTCTTTCTTCTCTCTCTCTCTTTTTCTTACTATCTTACTTCATCTCCCCTTCCTCTTGGCTCTGTTCCTAATTTAAAAGTTCTTCTCTATCCTCTTATCATAATTCCTATGCTCATAGCTATCTATAAGCTCACCTCTTCCTAGACTTGTTCAGTTTAAATAACTTGCATCACCATTGTTAACACTGGAAAACTTTTCCGCTCTGATTGTCATTCTTGATATAGGATATTTACTTTCAAGCTAACTACAGACCCATCAGTTAAATATGGTTGGTGCTGGATGTAGGCACTAACCCCCACAATTCCTCACCTAGGAGGGAATGACCATCATAATGGTTATAGCAGGAGCAAAGTAGGCTGCTTTATGCTGTTTATGTATGCATTGAATGTTAATTGTGGTTATTCATTCTCTACAAAGACATTGGAAATTGTAAAGATCAATAAAAGTCACAGGTGGGGATGGCTGCTGATGCATTTAACTATCCTCAGAGAACCCCAACCCAAGTAAGGGGGGAGACTAAAGCCCTCTACCCATCAACAAGATCCCAAAGGGGTTCAACCAGAGAGGAGTCTTAGGACACACTCCCCCAATACCAACCCATTCTACCCATTCATCAATAAACAGCAGAACAAAACTTCAGTTGTACACAAGCACACTTACAAAATAAACAGAAATAGAATTTACTTCAATTCAAGGTCCTAGAACACTATCACCATAAATGAGGAACCACTCTACAAAAGGTTCACCTCAAACCCACAACTCATAAACTATGGAGTGCATCAATATGGAACAGAATGAAAACCTAAAAAGAACTATCAACAATCTGATTACTAAAACAAAGACCTAAAAGAAGATCTAAAAATTGAAATAAGAGAACGAACACAGAAGATGAAAAATTTAACAAAGAACTGGATACACTTACACTTGAAATTCTCAGTCAACCAAATCAAAGGATTGATGGAAGAATTTAGTAATAGATTAATTTCTGTAGGAACTAGAACCTCAACCATTGAAGAAAGAATTTCCAATAATGAGGACAGACTGAGTAAGCTTGAATGCACAGATGACAGAAAAGAAAAACAACTCACAGAACATAAGCAGAATTTTCAATATGTCTGGGATGAAATCAGAAAAAATAATCTAAGAGTAATTGGGATATAGAAAGAAATAAAAATGCAAACAAATGGTATAAAGAGCATTCTCAATGATTTAGGAAAAGAAAAATTTTCTCATATCAGAATAGTCATAAATGCTCATTCAAGAAGCATACAGGACATGCAATAAGCCTAGTCAAATGAGAAACTCACTGAGACCCATCATATTCTAAATGTATAACAGAAATCAAGGAAAGAATATTAAAAGCTTCAAGAGAGAAATGCCAAATCACATTCAGAGGCAAACCAATAAGGATCATGTCTGACTATTCAGTTCAAACTGGAAGCAAGAAGATCCTGGAAGGAGATCTTTCAAAGTCTGAAAGACCACAATCTGCAGTCAAGAATAATATACCAATCAAAACTCAGCTTAAAATTTGAAGTGGAAATAGGAACATTTTACAACAAGATCAAACTTGCAGCATTCATGAACAGAAAACCAGCATTACAAAGAATCCTCAAAGGTAAATTGCAGATAGAAGGACAAGCAAACATCCCAAATACCACAAACAGAGGAAATTCAATAAAAGTACATGCTATCAATAGACAACCAAGACAGAACAGAACTTACTAATAAAACATGATGACTAAATCATAACTATCTTAACACTGAATGTGAATGTTGTCAACATACCAATCAAAAGACACAGATTAGGGCTGGAGCGGTAGCTCAGCGATTGTGGTTGCAGCAGCTTGCCTGGCAGGCAGGACGATGTGAGTTCAAACCCCAGCACCACGTACACAATAAGTATCTGAGGAATGAAAATCAAATGAAAAACTAAATAAAGATTGCATCTCTCTCTCTCTCTCTCTCTCTCTCTCTGTGTCCCCTCTTTCTTTTTAATAAAAAAAAGACACAGATTAGCAGATTGAATCAAAACACAAAACTCAAAAATATGCTGCCTATAGGAGACCCATCTTACAGCCAAAGACATCCACAGATTGAGGGGGAAAGGATGGAAAAAATCTAACAGACTTAAGGCCCAAGAAAGCAAGCTGGTGTTGCAATCCTTATATCTGACAAAGTAGATTTCAAACATAAACTAATCAGAAGAGATAAACAAGGCCACTATATCCTAGTTAAAGGAACAATACACCAGGAAGATATAACCATAGTAAATATATATTCTCTAAACAAACACTCTCCCAACTATGTGGAAAAATTACCGCATGACATAAAACCATTTCTGTACCTCAGCATGGTAATACTGGGAGATTTTAATACTCCTCTATCAGCAGGAGACAGATCATTAAAAAAAAACAGTAGAGAGACCTCCAGCCTAAACAACTCCATAAATCAAATGGACTTTACAGTCATCTATAGATATTCCACCACGAATTGGCTGAGTATACCTGTATACCTTCTTCTCAACAGTACACGAATCCTTCTCCAAAATAGATCATATTCTAGTTCACAAAGGATATCTCAATAAATATAAAAAGTTGATATTACTCCATGTATCCTATCAGACCATGATGCCATGACCTCAGGAATTAACAGCAAAAATAATAACAGAAAACACACACATACATGAAGATTGAATATTAAATGAAGAATGGATCCAAGAAGACATGAGTACAGAAATCAAGAAATTCTTGGAAGACAAAGAGAATGAAGACACAACATATTGAAACCTTTGGGACAGCATAAAAGCATTCTTTAAGGGAAAATTTATAGCACAGAGTGTCTACATTAAAAACCAGGAGAGATCTCAAATAAATAAGCTTGTGCTCTACCTCAAATCTCCACAAAAGGAAAATCGAATTCCAAAGCCAGCAGAAGATAGGAAAAAATCAAGATCAGAGCTAAAATCAATGAAATAAAAAAACAATAAAACAATTGACAATACAAAGAGATGACTTTTTCAAAAAGTAAATAAAATTGACAGACTTCTAGCCAATCTCACTAAAATAAGGAAGAAATTGAAGCAAATCAAAAAAATCACCAATGAAAATGGACTGATCATCATTGACCCCACAGAAATCCAAAGGATTACCAGAACATATTTTGAAAAACTATACTCCTTTAAATTAGATAATCTGGAAGACATGGACAAATTTATGGACACATACAACATTCCCAAATTAAAACAGGAAGCTATCAAAAGCCTAAACAACCCCAAAAGAGGCACTGAAATCCATATAGCAATTAAAAACCTTGCAAAGCAAAGCCCAGGGCCTGATAGATTCCCTGCTGAGTGTTACCACGCCTATGAAGAGGAGCTAATACTTCTCCCTATTAATTTATTCCAAGAAATTGAATTCAACAGAACTCTCCCAAACACTTTTTATGAGGCAACCATAACTCTAGTACCAAAACCCAACAAAGACACATCAGAGAATGAAAGCTACAGACCAATATTCCTGATGAACATTGACACAAAAATTTTCAATAAAGTTCTAGCAAACCACATTCAAATACAAATGAAGAAGATAATTCATTATGATCAAGCAGGCTTCATTCATCCCAGGGGTACAATGCTGTTTTGACATACACAAATCAATGAATGTGATTCATTACTTAAACAGAAGTAAAAACAAAAAACTTATGTTCATGTCAATAGACACAGAAATGGCCTTTGATTAAATCCAACACCAGTTTATCCTCAAAACTCTAGAGAAGATAAGGATCAAAAGAACTTATCTTCACTATGTAAAGGATGTCTATGACAAACTTGTCAATAATCAATTAACTTGGGTTATATATATTTATCTTAGGATTTCTATGAGGGATGAGAATATAAATGAGTCCAGAATTTCAATATTTTCCTTGCAAAAATATATTAATATGTTACCTAATGTAGGCTAATTATTATTCTTTCAGATCTTACCTTTTAAAAAACAATACTAGTGATAAATTAATATATTGACATAAACATGACATTTTATAAATGGATTGATAGTTGTGACATATATAAAGTTAGAAACTCACGTACAATATAACCAGCATATAAACAAAGGATTTTATAATGGGGAATCCTACAACGAGGATAATTCATTAACTTAAATAGTAATTTATTTGACAGTTTTGAATAATGTGATAATTAATATGAATTAGATATATATATGATTTTTCCAAATGAATATTTAGTGATTGCTTACATTAGCTTGTGAAATCTTTGCTGAAAGAGCAGTAGACCCTAAGACAAATTAATTATTTTCACATTATTTGAAGTTATTACACTTCAAACATATATTTTTCCAGTGTTAATGAATAAAATGCTATATATAATTTGCCCTAAGGCAACACTTGGCTACATTAATCAAAATGTAGGAGAAAAATTTTAAATCCATTTTTTCATGCTCATATGAAAATCATTTGCTTTAAATCAAGACATTAGTTACAACTTTTTCATTGTGCAAAAATATAAATAAGGTGGTGCAACATACCTAAAATTATTCAAAGTGGACCTTGTCATTTTTAAATTTCCCACAAATGCTTTTCACATATTTGTTATTATTAACTTAAAATGCAAGACTGTAATTATTTGTAATATATTGCTAAATTTTTTTAAATTTTTTTTTATTTTTGAACATCCATACAAGTTTTTAACAAAATAATATAAAATGTGTATAGATTCTGGATATTACAGTTACCCCCAGGAGTGCTCCCCCAATTACCCACACTTATCCCTCCCTTCCCCTTCTCACAATATCTCTAAAAAAAGGATTATGTTGTACAGCATAATTTTAAACCATAACATTATCTAAAAATTTAGTTGGGAAGCCATTATACCATTAGGTTGAGATGGCTCCATCATTCAGGATTCCTACATAACCAAAGCCCACATTGGGGTAACTTAACAATCAGAATCCATCAACTAATTTCTAATTGGGCCACTATTTCTCCATAATCAACCCAATACTTCTTTTCATGTTTCCAGGAACACCTCATGACAGTTTTCCTTCTGACCCTTTGAGTGGGTTCTGAATGGAGAAATGCTGTCTGTTCAAATAAATCTTTTTTTAAAGAGAAAGGGGACAGTGAGAGAAAGAGAAGCAATCTTTTATTTAGTTTTTCATGTGACTTTCATTCCTCCGACACTTTGTTGTGTACGTGGTGCTGGGGTTTTAATTCGGGTACTTGTGCATGTGAGGCAAGCGCTGTAACTGCTGAGCCACCGCTCTAGCCCCATGTTCAAATAAAATTTAAAATTTTTATGTGCCTAACTCTATCTTGAAAGCAATAAGGAACATTATGAATATGGGGGAACTGCTTAACATATGGCTGAAGAAAGGTTTCAAATGAGAATAAAAAAATAAGTTATGACTAATAAAAGTTGACAAGATAATATAAATTATGTCAATGCTCTTTTTTTTTAAAATAAGCATTTTGTGGGCTGGAGTGGTGGACCAGTGGTTATGGTGCTTGCCCAGCATGCATGAGTATGTGGGTTCAAACCCCACCACTATGTATACAACGAAGTCTTAGAGCAACAAAAGCTACGTGAAAAACTAAAACTGATTCTCTCTTTCTCTTTCTCTCTTACTGTCCCTCTCTCTTAAAAAAAAAAAAAGCATTCTGTGTGTTATACTTTTGTGTTGATTATAGGTCCCTTGTCTCAATATGTAGAATTATTTAACAAATTTATGAATAAATGAAGTAAATTTAATTATATTATCAAATAAGGAATAAATTTACTGTGAGTATGTAATGGAATTTTTATCTTGATGCTATTTAGATGCTAACTCAGGATAATGCACATTTTGACACATTGTATAATATGGAATATTTAAAAAATAAAACCTAAACATTAATTACTATCTTGCAAATGGCAACTCAATTTCACAATAATATTTGAAAAATAAGCATGAATAGTATATTATAGAAGACTGGATGGTATATGACCTAAATTATTTATTCAATATAAATGTTTTTCCTAGATATTTCTAGATATTGACTTTAATTCACTGTCTTTATTTTAGTATTTCTACCATGTTATTCCACCTAATTATTCCTGCCAAAGAAAAATACTTTAAAGCAATGCACACTGCACTTTCAACTTTGTACTTTCAACATTTGAACGAAACTAATTCTTGATGGATCACCAAAAAAATGTGAGTTATTAATTTCAAAGACATCTTTGATTTTACTAATTAAAATTGTCATTTTCTCAAAGTTTTACATGAACTAAAAGGCATTTGGACTATTTTTCTTAATTGAATGCTCATATATCTGTAAGCTAATTCTGATCCCATGTAAATGATATATTGATACAAGCATGTACACAGACACAATATACAACACACATATGAAGAAATACATAAAACAGAAAGGAAATAAAGGTTTGATAACTTTTTACCAGATCCTGGATCTCCACAGGTAGGAGACAAAAAAGATTACACATTGATTATCAGTTTTAACCCTTTAGAAATTAAAACAGAGCCTGTCACAGATTTTTACATTATAGCTTAAACATAGGGAGGACCTGTGCAATTGGGAATATTGGAAGTTAAATCTGTCGGCCATGGAGGACAGTGAAAGCAAAGATTCAAGTGGTCACCTGTCCTGCAGGGGAATCAGACTCACTTCCACCATTACCACTGTTAAAACTCCAGTTAGACAGAACAAGATGAAAAAAATACTAATTTAGGTGCATAGGAACAAAGGTGAATTCATCAGGAAAACTAAACTCAAAAGACAGAAAATTTTCCCAACACGTGAAATGGTCATAATTATTTCAGTAAAGAAGCACATGAAACACACTTGTCAGATCACAGTTTGCTTTTAGATTAAACTCAGTCCTTTCCACTTGTCTCCCACTGTCTGTAATAGTTAAGTAGAACCGTACGGAGACAGCAAAATCCCAGAGTACAAAGAAAGTTTTACAGCAGTTCAGGTTTAAAAGTGACATTTTTTTCCTTTGGTTTTAAATTATTTTGGGTAATTGCTCATTCAAATCAAACTATAAGATGGTATTATAGTTTGTGTTTCTCTTGGGCCATTTCTCCCCCATCTTCCAAAAGGTATTGGGTCAGAATTGAGTACAGAAAAATATTTGGCATTTCTTGCCAGGGTTTGAACTTTAAAGGAATTCCAGTATATATGAGTGATTATGCCAGATTATGCATTACCCCTCTGAAAGATAAAGGGCAAGAAGGCATCCTATGGTATCCTTTCATTATCTGAAATAGAATAAGGCATTCCTCAATCACTGTGAATCTCAAAGCCATTGACAACCACCCCTTGAGACCTGCTGGTTGAATTAGTCATCCTTACCAACAGAAAGTACTTAAACCTTCCTGTCCTCAAAATATGAGTGACTACCTAATGAGAACTGACTAGTATTTGGGTTGGTTGGATTAGTCACCCGTCCCAACACATGATCCTAAATCTTTTTCTTTGTGTAATTTCCTTCTTAAAAAGAGAAACTCTGTTTGCTGTACACTGTGTTTACCCCCAACTATTAAGGCACTACAGGTGGGGTTATGCACCTCACAGCTCAGTTCTTGTATTAAGGGAGAGACATATGCCTCAAGGTCATGTACCTTGGACAAGTTCTTAGCATTTTTTAATGTATTTGCCATCATACTCATACTTAGGGCCACTAAAGTCTTGCTCTATTTGTTATAAATATTTGATCTTAAATTGCTTGAGAGTCATTATTTGGATTGCATTTCTTATTTACAAAGGAAAACTGGGAGGGTTTGGAAACTTAGAGAATGGGACCCTTGTGAGTGGGAGCTCAGCAGAGATAGTATGGTGTTTGGGTGCTCTGCAACTGAAATCCAGAGACCAGGATGAGTAAGTAGAAGAATAGGATTTATTCAAGTGTGCATTGAAACAAAACTCCTGCAGGGCAAGAGGGGAAACAGGGGACTTGACAAGGGTTGCTGTCTGAGTATGCTACTCTAGGGGTTTATGTAGCACTTGGGTCAATGCTATTGAGCCAAACTTATGTTAATCAGGGTTTAAAAAAAATACCAATACTATTGGTCCAAACTTATACTAGTCAGAGTTTGGACAAGTACTAATATTGTTGGTTAGCCTTGAATCACATTCAAGTTTGCCTTACTTCCATTTTCTCCCCACTCTTCAGAAAGCAAGAGAGTGAGGTCAGTGGACTTGCTTGGTAAGGGGGCAGGATGGGTGGAGCTGCACTGGCCCTGGCTGAGCTATGGCAGGATGACAGGTCAGTGAGCCTTGGCTTATCTGAAGAATTGATCCCTGCCACTTCAGGCCCAGTATGCCTCAGGCCCATGTCAGCATGGTGGATTCAGCATGGCTGTGGCCCATGCTTGCCACCTGCCCTCCAGCCCACCCAGACAATGGCTCTGCCACTCTGCTACTCAGACACTTCATCGCTTCTTCTCAGCAGGAATCAGTGAGCTGGTTGCAAGGCTAGGTGAAAGAGCTATGTCAATATGATATACATACACATAAACTAAAACTTTCTGCACACATATAGTCATGCCTCAGTATCTGCAGGGGATTAGTTTTAGGAACCTCAAAGATACCAAATTCCAAGAATGCTCAAGTCTATTACATAAAATTGTGTGATATTTGCATATAACCTATATGCATGTACTTGCATATAATCTATAGGCAAATACCTGTGTGTAGATTCTCCCAGGTATTTAATACATTAATAGCTTAATTATAATTCTTAATACAATGTAAATAATAAGAAGACTTATATTTTTAATGGAATAATGACAAAGAAAATGTTCTATAAATGTTCAATAGAGATGTAATTTAAAATAAAATTTATGATCTGGTGGTTGGTTGGCACCAACAGATATGAAGGCTAGAGAAATTTTAGCGATTTAAAATTCTTTTCTCACTTAGATCTAAAAAAAATAGAAAAATAAGTGTGTAATCACTATTAGTTTAATAGATTTTCAAAAGTAAACTGATAGATCCATAAAGTACAAAATAATTAGATATCTAATTATCTAATTGATGTAATTTGAAGTTAGCAATAAGAAATTTTTAAAGAATATTGAGAAGAGGGGCTAGATCAGTGGCTCACCAGTTATGGCACTTACCTGGAATATGTAAGGCCCTGGGTTCAAACCCAAGCACCACATCACAATGAATCATTGAACAATGAAAAACACATGAAGAACTAAATAAAATTAATTCTCTTCTCTCTTTCTCTGTCTCTCTCTCTCTCACTGTCCCTCCATATTAAAAAAAGAACATTGAGAAGTATTAGCTTTCAAACACATTGGACTTGAATGATATTGGTATCCTCTAAGCTAATTTTAATGCAAAATAAAGTTGCAATATGAATTTTGACATCAACCTTGAATTTTCTAGTTAAAACAAATAATATATACCAAAAAGACCTGACTTTTTAAAAATTTGACAGAATACCATACTTCATTTCAAACTTTAGGCATATTTCCTAAATTATATTTTCATTTTGTATGACTGAGTTACAAAAAAGACATATTTTCCTCCAACACTTATCATCAGGGTTTTTTGTATTATTAACACTTTGTATTTTTTGTTCCCTAAAAAAGATGGCTCACTATAAAAAATGACATTATAACTTTTCCAGAAAATAAAAAATAAACAACAAAATCACCAGATATCTTAGAAATGTCACTCCTCATTCCTGTCTCAGAGTATTCTTCAATCTTCATATCAGTCTATAACATTTAAACATATGAATGCACATTTCCAATAATGACAAACTATTGTACTATGTGCAGATATCTTTAGGTTCCCAATAATCAGGATAACATTGCAGGGCTGCTGTTGCTTCAAGTAACTTTCCATCCTTTAAGGTTTGCTCAGCATGGTGTGTAGAGTAATAGAATTCTTCAGAGCTACTAGAATCCAAATCACTTTGAGGTGTCAGTGAATGACTAATTGATGGTAGCCTGTAAATCACAGACACACAAAGTTTGTGCTCCAGTGACTCAGTGGTATCATGCTTGCATGGCATTCATGAGGACCCAGGTTTGAACCCCATCACCATATACACAATGAAATATCAGAGCAACTAAAACCAGATGAAAAACTAAATAAAATGGATTCTCTTTTTCTCTCTCACTCCACTTTCTCTCTCTTAAAAAAAAATTGTGTTTGAATATACAAAGTACTACCAACCATCAAGTATGATATGTAAACGTCTTAGAAAACTTTAGGGGAAAAATCCAGCTGAACTTATTTTCAAGATTTTTTATGAAAATTCAATGAAATAATTCTGAAAAATTTAATTCAAATCAAATTATTTGATGGAGTAAGCAATAAATGATTTGAAAATTGCAGTTTTTGTTTTGTAAAATATATATTTAAGGGATTAGAATGGTTGCTCAGTGGTTGGAGCACTTGCCTGGCATGCACAAGGACTGGGATTTAAACCTTAGCACCACGTACACAACTAAGTGTCGGAGAAACAAAGGCCAAATGAAAAAATAAACAAAATTGATTCTCTCTTTCTCTCCTTCACTCTCTTCCTCTCTTTCTTAAAAAAATTTAAATAGTTTTTCTGTAATTTTATTATACTAATTAGTCAATCTGAGAAGTCACACAAATAATAATTATTAACATTTATTCTAAATTCAATTAACAATGAAATATTAAAATGTGTTAAACAAAATGTGGGGCTAGAGAGGTGGCTCAGCTGTAGATCACATGCCTTGCATATGTGAGGACCCATATTTAACCCCCAGCACCATATACATACTAAGTGGAAAAACAAAAACCAGATGAAGCATTAAAAAACTTACCTCTTTATTTAAAAAAAAGAAAGAAAGAAAATGTGTTATATGTATACAATGGATACTATTGGGGCATAAAACTATGAAATCCTGTAATTAGAGACAGCATGGATGAATTTGAAGGACAATATGTTTAGTGAATACACCCGATATAAGAAAAAATATAGGCCTTTCTCTCTTCCTCAACTCATTAGCAAAAATCCTAGGAACAATATTAGGAACCAAAAACAAAAATATGTTTAAAAAAGGATAATGAACCACAATTAATTATGCTGAATTAAGAAATACATTTTAATCATATAAAGCTACCTAACACATTTATTTGGCAAACATCATATTTAATTGAAATTTGTTTTCAGAATGAGATATATTAGCACTACTCCTATTCCACATTTTGGGTTTTTTTGAAAGTTCTTGTCAGTATGATGTAAGAAAACAAACAGAAAAAAATGAACCCATAATTGTTAGATAAAAAAATATACTCTTGATATTTCCAAAATATGCATAGGAAACCCAAAAAATCTACCATGAAGTTTACAAATCTGAATTCATTAAAATTAAAATTATGTCTGTCTCTGTTATCCATAATATTCGTCTAAACAATAAGTTTATTTTCATCTGTCTTTACAATTTTTCCTTTAAATATTTAAAGCTAATACAAATTTTGCACCATATGTTTGTGTTTCACAAGTTTGCAAAATACAACCCCAAAATATGGTCATTTCTCAACATTTATTTTGGTTACTAGGCTCAGGCATATGAAGCAAGAATAGCAGAATTAATGCACCCATTAATACATTGAAAAACAAGTCACAATATGTCTGCAAGGTACATTTTTAAATCTAGAATGAATGTATCATTTGTTCTCAGGTATCTGAGAATGGACTCAAGATTATAGGTTGCCTAGAGATAACAATTGCCCCCAAGAGAACTGGATGTTTCTGGAAGGATACCCAGAGTGCATGAACAGGGTCTAATATTCAAGATAATAAAGACAGTCCAGCAGAGTGACTCCAAATTATTTTATAGGGAGCTTGAGACAAAGGATGCATCCAGATCCTCATGATGATTGTTATGCACAAATTAAATGAAATACATAAGGCAGAAAGTTACACACTTCACTAAAAATTTCATAATCCAGGAAATGTTACCAAGGACATAATCTACTATGATTTATCTTTAAATCACTCAAGATGTGGTGGAACAATTAAGACAAATAGTGAAAGAAATAGAATCCTACAATTTTAGAGCTTAGAGAGACTCTAGAAATAAAAAAGGGTATATAATATTTGATATAATATTTGATAGGACTTACTCAAAGTCAAGATATAATCTTCTTTTATCTAATCTAAATATACTTAAGCCTTTTCTAAAAATGTTAGAAGCAATTTAAAAGAATGTGTATTAAAATATTGGAGAGCTAAGAAGCCAGATTCTAAAACTTTTCTTTTTTCTGAATTCAAGTTTACTCCAAGACTTTTTTCTAAAACTTCTCATGGTTTGAACTTGTTCATATTATATCTGAGAATAAGTCACTTTTCTTCAAGGTCTTCTGATCTAACAGATAAATGGTTATAATGGTTTCATTTAATTCTCTCTTGCACATTTTGTCATAAATCATTTTCTGATCTCAAACTTGAATATGATTCATTCTCTTTGACGTTTGATTCAAGATGGGATTTAAAAATTAATTTCCACATACAAGCACTCATTTTTTTTAAAGAGACAGGGGCAGTGAAAGAGAGAGAAAGAATTTTATTTATTTTTCCATGTGGTTTTCATTGCTCTGAGAAACTGTTGTATACGTGTGTGGGGTTTGAAATGGGTACTCTGTGCATGCCAGGCAAGTGCTGAAACCACTGTGCCACTACTCCAGCCCTGAGGACTCATAATTTTTTTATATTCGATGGTCTTACAATTAGGAGGGATTCATCATCAAACAATCAAGAACAAAAGTGTAATGACAGAACAAGCCAATACTGGTGCCAGACCGTGGTTTCCCCCCTTTGGGTTCCCCATGGTTCAGTGTTTCACTTTACTTAAGCCCCAAGTTAACTGGACTTCTTGTGGAAGTCAGAAGTTCCCCTCGGATTAGATTCACCCATACTACCTCCCTCTGGTCACCTTGATGTCCTTCCTATTCCCTTCCCCCATCCCTACACCCCTCCCAACAACCCTCCCTATGTCCCCCAGGAATCTTAGCACAGTTCCCCATGATCATGTAAGAATTCATATATGTTGAGGTAATTGTTGGGTTAGCTATCTAACAAAGTGTTTCCGCTTATATTGTAGCATCCACAAATGAGAGAAAACATTCTGCCCTTGAATCTCTGAGTCTGGGATATTTCACTTAGCAATTTTTTTCCATCTCCATCCATTTGGCTGCAAATGCTATAATATCATTTTCTCTAATAGCCGAGTAGTATTCTATCGTATATACATACCACAGTTTTGGATCCAATTCATCACCTGAGGAAAATCTGGGTTGGTTCCATAATTTAGCTATAGTAAATTGGGCTGCTATAAGCATTGATGAAGCTGTATCTCTATAGAAAGCCAATTCTAGATCTTTGGGGAAGATACCCAGAAGTGGGATAGCTGGGACAAAAGGCAGTTCCAGTCATAATTTTTTGAGGAGTATCCACACTGCTTTCCAGACTGGCTGTATCAGTTTGCAGTCCCACCAGCAATGTAACAGTGTTCCTCTTATCCCACAGCCCCTCCAGCATCTGTCATTATTTGTATTCTTCAGTTTTGCCACTCTAATTGGAGTGAGGTAAAATCTCAGTGAAGTTTTTATTTGCATTTCTCTTATTGCTAGTGATGTAGAGCATTTTCTCATATGATTATGGGCTATTTGGACTTCCTCTGTTGAGAAATTTCTTTTCAGTACCATAGCCCATTTATTAATCGGGTTATTAGTGGTTTTGGTATTTTAATTTTTGAGTTCTTTGTATATTCTGGATATTACCCTCTGTCAGAGGTGTAGCAGGCAAAAATTTTCTCCCATTCTGTAGGTTGTCTCTTGAGACTCTTGACTAAGTCCTTAGCTGTGCAAAAGCTTTTTAGTTTAATTGCTTCCCATGCATTTATTCTTGATTTTACTGCTTGCACCATGGGAGTCCTGTTAAGGAAGACCAATCCCATGTTATGTAATGTCAATCCCACTTCTTTTCCAAGCAATTGTAGAGTTGCTGATTTAATATCCAGATCCTTGAAACATTTTGATTTAATTTTTGTGCAGGGTGAAAGGTAAGGATCCAATTTCAGTTGTCTACATATGGCTGTCCAATTTGTCCAACACCATTTGTTGAATAGGCTATCACTCTTCCACACCATGCTTTTGCCCCCTTTATCAAATATCAGATAGTTAAAGGTATGAGGGTTTGTCTCAGAGTCCTCTATTCTATTCCATTGGTCTTCCACTCTGTTTTGGTACTAATACCATGCTGTTTTTGTCACTATAGCCTTGTAGTATAGTTTCAGGTCAGGAATTGAGATGCCTCCTGCCTCCTCCTTCTTGCTGAGTAATGTTTTGGCTATTTTGGGTCTTCTGTTATTCTATACAAATTTGAGTATTGCTTTTTCTAAATCCATGAAGAATGACATTGGTATCATGATAGGGATTGCATTAAATCTGAATAGGACTTTGGGTAAAATGGCCATTTTGATGATATTGACTCTACCTAACCATGAACATGGAATGTTTTTCCATCTACTCAGATCTTCTATAATTTCTTTTTTTAAAGTTTGATAATTTTTTGTTGTATAGGTCCTTGACATCCTTTGTGAGATTTATGCCCAAGTATTTTATTTTTTTTGGAGGAGATGGTGAAAGGGACAGAATTTCTAATTTCTTCTTCAGTATCCTTGTTGCTGGAGTATAAGAAAGTTAATGATTTATTGGTGTTAATCTTATATCCAGCCACTTTGCTGAAGTCGTTTATAAGCTCCAGAAGTCTCCTGGTTGAGTTTATAGGGTCTTCTAAGTAGAGTATCATGTCATCTGAAAACAGAGAGAGCTTGACTTCTTCTTTTCCTATTTGAATTCCTTTGATTTACTTCTCTTGTCTGATAGCTCTGCCAAGGATTTCAAGGACTATATCAATATAGTCCTTGAAATATAGGAGTGGTGAAAGCGAACAGCCTTGTCTCATTCCTGAACTAAGAGGAAATGCTTTCAGTCTTTCTCCATTGAGCATAATGTTGGCTATGGGTCTGTCATAAATGGATCTTACATAATTAAAATATCTTCCCTTGATCCCTTTCCTCTCCAGGAATTTGAGCATAAAAGGATGCTGAATTTTATCAAAGGCCTTTTCTGCATCAATTGAGATGATTATATGATTTTTATTTTTAATTCTATTTAAGTGGTGAATTACATTTATTGATTTGTGAATGTTGAACCAGCCCTGTTCTCCAGGAATGAAGCCCACTTGATGATGATGTATTATCTTTTTAATGTAGTTTTGGATCCCATTAGCTAGAATTTTATTAAGGATTTTTGCATCTATGTTCATCAGGGAGATTGGTCTATAGTTTTCTTTTCTTGATGAGTCTTTGCTTGATTTTGGTATGAGAGTTATATTTGTTTCATAAAAAGTGTTTGGTAGTGCTCTGTCTGACCCTATCAATTTCATCAAAAACCTTGTAGAGGATCGGTGTTAATTCTTCTGAAAATATTTGGTAGAATTCTGCTGTGAATCCATCAGGTCCAGGACTTTTCTTTTTAGGAAGGCCTTTGATTGCTGCTTCAATTTCAGAACCTGAGATAGGGTGGTTTAGATTTTCAATGTCTTCCAGTGTTAATCTGGGGGTGTCGTATGTGGCTAAGTCTCTGTTCATATCTTTCAGATTATCAAACTTGGCAGAGTATACATTTTCAAAATAAGATCTGATAATCTCCTGGATTTTGGTTGAGTCTGTGGTGACATCTCCATTTTTGTCTTTGATTTTATTGATTTGCTTCATTTCAATCTTCTTTTTGGTGGGATTGGCAAGGGGTCTGTCTATTCTATGATATTTATTTTTTCAAACAACCAACTTTTTGTTTTATTGATACGTTGTATTGTTTTTGTTGTTGTTGTTGTTCTCAATTTCATTGATTTCAGCTCTGATTTTAGTTATTTCCTGTCTTCTGTTAGCTTTGGGATTGGATTTTTCCTCTTTTTGCAGGAATTTGAGTTGGAGCATAAGACTATTTATTTGGGCTCTTTCCAGATTTTTGATGCATGCATTCAGCGCTATAAATTTACCTCTAAGTATGCTTCATGCTATCCCAGAGGTTTCAATATGTTGTTTCATCATTCTCATTCATTTCCAAAAAATTCTTGATTTCTGATCTTATTTGGTATTATATCCACTCTTCATTAAAAGGGTATTATTCAATTTCCAAGTATTAGAGTAGCTTCTGTGTTTTCTGTGTTGTTGTTGTTGTTGTTGATTGCTAAGACCATGGCATTGTGATCTGACAGGATGCATGGGTCTATATCCACTTTCTTCAATTTATTAAGGTTAGCTCTGTGGACTAGGATGTGATCTATTTTTGAGAAGAATCCATGAGCTGCTGAGAACAAGATAAATTCAGCCGATTTAGGATGGAATATTCTGAAGATATCTGTTACGCCCAATTGGTTAATAGAGATATTCATATTGGAGGTATCTTTGTTGATTTTTTGTTTCAATGATCTGTCCAATGTTGATAATGGTGTATTGAAGTTCCCCAGTATTATTGTGTTGAGATCAATGAGGGGTTTAATGTCCTTGAGTATTTTTTCCATGTATTTGGGGGAATTGTGATTTGGGGCATAAATGTTATTTATAGTTAAGTCTTCTTGGTGAATTGTCCCTTTTAGTATGATGTAGTATCCATCATTTCCTTTCTAAGTAGTTTTCAATCAAAATTAACTTTATCAGATATTAAGATTGCCATTTCAGCTTGCCAATCTGTGTCTTTTGACCATTCACATTCAGAGTTAGGATAGTAAGGGAATCTGAGACCCAGACTTTGATTGTTGCTGTGTTTTGCACCATCTTGGGTTTCTATTGGAGTGTGATGTGATTGTAGACTCTCTGTCATTTAGGGGTTTAGAGAATTATTAGCATGTTCTTCTGAATGAAGAATGTCCTTGAGAATATTCTGTAATGCAGGGTTTGTGTTCATGTACCTTGCTAGCTTGAATTTATCATTGAAGTATTTAATTTTAATTTCTCCGTCACATTTAAAGCTGAGTTTTGCAGGGTATATTAACTTTGGCTTGAAATTGTTCTCTTTCAGGACTTGAAAAATATTGTTCCAAGCTCTTCTGGCCTTCATTGTCTGGTCTGAAAAATTCATACTGATTCTGATTGGTCTGCCTCTGAACGTGACTTGGGGCTTCTCCCTAGGTGCTTTTAGAATTCTTTCTTCAATTTCTCTGTTAATCATTTTATATATGATATGTCTTGGTGAATTTCTCATTTGGTTAGGTCTGTTTGGTGTTCTATAGACATCTTGGATTTGGTAATCTAAATCAATCCTGATAGGAGGAAAGTTTTCCCTGATTACTTCATTTAATACGTTCTTAATGCCTCCTGCTTGTTGTTTGATGTTCTTCCAGTCCAAATACTCTCAGGTTGTTTCTTCTAATCTCATCAAATATTTCTTGGAAGTTCTGGTCATGCACGATAAGTTTCTTTTCTTGTCTGTCCTCCTTGAACTTGACATTACTCAACCTGTCTTCATTATCTGATGTTTGTTCTTTGAGGGCTGAGGTTCTATTTTCTGTTGAGTTTACTCTGGTGTTAGTTTCTTCTAGTGAGGATTTGATTTGGTTGACAGTATTTTTTCAATTCTGATAGCTCTGCTACATCTCTCTTCAGGATGTCTAACTCTTTATTAATATGATCTTTCATTTCATGGAATTGTTCCCTTATTTCCTTATGCAAATTGTCTCTCACCACCTGAAACTGCTCTCTGATCTCTTTCCTTAATTCTTCTTTCAACTCCTTGATTGAGTTACTGATCATAATGTTGATATATTTTTCTTGGTTTTCATCCAGGACCCCTGCCATGGAGTTCTTGGATGGGGAGCTGTGAGGGTGAGGATGGTAATTACCTCTTTTCCTCATTTTCAGATGTAGGGGATGTGTCTTGAAGACCGCCTATGTTAGTTAATGTTGTAAGGGTTATTGGAGCTTCTTATTCCTGTGCTTCGTTGGGCTGGGGTGCTACATGAGAAGCACAGCTCAACGGCTTCCAGTCCAGTCAATGAAGAAATGTCAGCCTACTCTTGGTTCTGCTACTCAGAACCAAGAAAAGTGAATATAGTCATAATGTTGTTTCTGGGTACAATTTATTTCACAAGATAAAGATAATTGGAATTTTAAGTCTTTTTATCATAGTACTGAAACACATGTACACATATACACACAAATGGGTAGAATACAAAAATAAAAAAGAGGCTTGATTTATGAACCAAAGAAAAAGTTTATATATTCTCCATATATCAGTGGGTTCTAGATCTCAACATGTCTATAAAATGGAATAGCATTTAAAAAAAGAAAACTACTGATATGATACTTATGGAATAAATGAAATATATATTTTAAAACACATTTTAGCATAAGTTTTAAGTTTATTTTCAAAGTAACACTGGATGTGAAAATGTAAATTTATTTATTGCATAGATGTCAGTATGGTGCAACATATAGCTTGAAAAAATAATACTTATAAAATAATGCATTTGTTGTTTCTTGTTTTTGGGAGGAGGATGGCATCACACTTTTATTTAATATTTTTAATATTAAAATATTAACAAAAAGAGAATTGCCTAAACAATGAGTACTTCACCTTTCATGGCAGTGTGCTGGCAGAACCAGCAAGTGCTTCCGGCTAAGTGTTTCAACATCAGGGGTCTGATCAAATCCCTGACCTCTGAGGAAACATCAGGTTCTCCTGATAATTCACACTCCTGGTCCCCACACACCACACTGCCCCACTCACACATTTCTATAAACCTGATTAAAAAGTCACTAGGTATTACGCAGGATCACAAGGAAAACTACCTAAAAACAAAACAGAGTGACCGAAAAGTAAACAGTTTTCCATAGGCGTCAGGCCACTTCTGGCTGGCCCTTCTTCTCACCAGCAGAAACAGAAATTCTGACTTTTCTTAGCAACCCCAGTACTCAGAAGTTTAATCAGCAGGCTTAAGTTAAAGGTTTCAAAGACAGTCCCACCTCTCTCATCCTTTTGTGTGTGTGTGTGTGGGGGGGTAACTGTTTCATATAACATGAAATCAAGTTCTACTTTATTAAAAAATATTTTTTTAAAAGAAGAGGAACAATGAGAGAGGGAAAGACAGAAGCAATTTTTTTTTTTAGTTTTTCATGTGACGTTCGTTGTTCTGACACTTGTGTGCATGGTTCTAGGGTTTGTACCCCTGTACTCGCAAATGCCAGGCAAGTGTTGTAACTGCTGAGTCACCACTCCAGCCCAAAAAACATGAATATTTTTATAGTAAAAATGTATATGTTTAAATTTCTCTTTTTAAAAAAAACATAATAAATGGTAAAGTGTAGGGCAACATCTCATGGGGATTACATCAGTCTGAGGTGGTGATTTGTGGCCAGCCCCTTGCATGTACGTGATCAGAGCAGCCACCCACAGCCCTCATGACTGATCCATAGACCACTTATGGGCCTCTCCTTATATGGTTGAATTGCCCACATAAACTCCCCCCCCACCTCTCCTCTCCTCTCCCTATAGGCCCTGCTACTCTATATTACCATGTGTACTTCCTCAATAAATGAGCTCCAGCTGTGACTGGTCTCCCTGATGCGTGTGATTGTCCTCCTCAGGGAGGTCAGTCAACCCTTAACTCTCCCAGCCGCCTTGGTTTGGGCATGCCTCTCTCCTCCCCAGCAGGCCGGGGGGATGTGAGGGGGCTAAAAACCCCAACAAGTGGCACCCGAACAGGGACATTGTGGAAGGAAGCAGTGAACCGAAGCCATCAGCGAACCAGGCCAATCGACGTCAAGGTAAGGCTATCCCTGAAAAGATGGAGCAATCTCACTCTAAACATGATGACCCGGCGCTGAAAGCACTGAGATACATGCTTAAAAGCCGAGGCCTGGAAATCTCTGATACGCAAGCCAAAAAGGCCTGGGATACCTTGATTCAGACAGCCCCCTGGCTCCCTGCCTCTAACTTGTTTGATTGGTCCACATGGGACCAGGTCAAACGACTGGTCCAAAAGAGAGAAATTAATTTAGGAGAGGATCCTCCGCTGGGGGTTTATCCTACCCTATCTGCCCTCAAAGCCTGCTTCTCCCTGGGACGGCCCCAGGAGAACCCCCCAAGACAGACTAAGGGGTCCCCATCCTCTCTTCCTGTCCCCGCCCTGACTGCAAGGTCATCCTGTCCATCACACTGGAGGACTTTCACTGAGGAGACTCCAGCCTGTCCCTCCCCACCCTCTAAGGAGATAAATCTGGGAGAAAACTCCCCTGACCCTTTTGATGAGGTCTTTGGGATTGCCCGACCTCCCCCTTATCGGCTGGGCTCCCCTTTGGCTCTGCTGCCATCTTGTGATGGTAATGGTGGGAAGGGGACGCTGCCGTCATCTTGTGATGGGGGGAAGGGGACACTGAGGTTGCCCGTATCTTACAATCACCCATCAGTCGCAGACCCTGATCTGAGCCCCAGAGGCCACACCCCTTTGCCACTCTGCCATGCCTTTCTGGTAAATGTTAATCCCGGGGGCAACAGGCCTGCTGCTTGGTACACATGGGAAGCTCAAGACCTA